>JAQFVV010001092.1:110000-113921 GCA_028023455.1 Epiperipatus broadwayi | reverse complement strand
TAAAATATATGGTTACAATATATATATATATATATATATATATATATATATATATATATATATATATATATATATATATATATATATATATATATATATATATATATATATATATATATATATATAATCAGGGCTCAGTTTATATTAAGATATTCTCAAACTTTAATGGGCAGACTCATAATATAATTACATTTAAAACTTGAAGTATATGAATTATACTTTTATTCAATGAAAATATTACACATCCAACTTGTATCCTACTCATTCCTGTTGTGTGTATTTAAATAGATAATGTGCTATACATGAGGGGGTCAGAAATATTTAGAGTCAACATGGGCATAACAATAATATTAGGATCAACAAGAAATTTGAATGTTCCATTATCAGATTTCCAATAGTGTGGATGGTTGAAGAGTTGGAGAGTGAAGTGGGTTGAAGGTTGTCTATTTAAGTTTGAAGATTTTCTATTTTAATATAATCTTAGCATTGATTAAATATATGTGGAAAATGATGATATGGGTCAACTCTTGAGGAGGGCTGGTTGAAGAAGAAATATGTATATTAAAAATCATTTATCTTTTTCACAAATGTGTGGTCATGTGTTTCGTTTGTATGAGATAGAGCAGGTAACTGAAGGGAATTTGAAAGTCTGTGTTTAAATTGATGTAAGTAATAGAAATGATAGGTAATTCTTAATATGTGAATTTATTGGTATTTTTCCCCATGATCTAACAGAATTAAATAAAAATCTTATTTTTTTTTTAAAAAAAAAGAATTACCCTTAAATAGTTACAAAGAAAGAAAAAAAAGTTTATTGTGCTTGTTTTCAAAAAGTTGTTGTATCTTCTTTTTCTTCTTTTTTTCTTTTTCTACTTCTTTTTCCTTTTCTTTTCTTCTTCTTCCTCTTCATTTTCTTATTTTTTCTTTCATCTTCCTCATCTTTTTTTCTCCTCTTCTTTTTATTATTATTTAAAAAATAAATACGTACAAAGTATTTAAAGAAAAGTTTTATTTAATCATAATATCATGATTATTCTCTTATAAATATCACAAGCCTCTCTAACAATCAATGCTAGATTTATGACTACTCAATAGTTGAAAGCATGCTAACCATAATATGCTATTATGTTTAAATAAAGCTTTTCTCTAGATACTTTGTACGTATGTTTATTTATTGAATACATTTTCGATGAAAAAGAAATACTTGAAATAATAATAATAATAATAATAATAATAATAATAATAATAATAATAATAATAATAATAATAATAATAATAATTATTATAATAATTATTATTATTATTATTATTATTATTATTATTATTATTATTATTATTATTATTATTATTATTATTATTAGGTTTCAACAATAATAATCTTTATTAATCCTTTTAGTTACATAGTGTTACAATGCCGCTTAATTGTAGCAAGATACATGTTTAATCCTATTAATGTCAGTTCAATTTCGAGTGCTACAATATTCATTGTTAAAAGTACATATCTACATAGGCAATTTGTACATGATTATATCCACTTTAGAAATGTCAATTAAGCACATTATTGTCCAATAGAAGCATAATCTGGACCATTCTTTTTTTAATTCTTAGGAAATAGGAGATCTAATTTCATCATTGTTTTTTGATTTCAAATCTCGTGGTATATCATGGAAGACATTATATGAATTTCTTTATCTCACAGCCTTTATATTCTTCTATTTTGTCCTTCAAACCCAAAGTCCCATGATCATATTTGTGATCATTAAAAACTTACACTTTATTCATAAACCAGCAACTTCGTTCTTTATAACTTTGCTGTTTGTCTGAGCAGGGACCAAAATAGCTGCATAAATATCTGGGTTGGTGATCTGCTTGTTTCTAACTTGAATTTTAATCAACTTATTTTCAAATGTGACTGGATTCCTTCTGGGGTTATTACCCAATAAGAAAGCACACCCTGTGCACCAAAGGGCATATAAGACAAATGTTGATGCCCTTATGGCTGGTGCAGACCTACCTTTGTAAGTTGACATAATTCGCATCATTGTAGTGTTTTATTTTTTTATATTTCTCCTGCAGTATGCATCTAGTCTGCTCATGGCCTTTTGGTTGAAAACTATGTGCTGTAAAATCTCCTCAGCCATATGGCAAAGGGCACAGAATGGATCAACTGACCTGTACATTCTTCTGTGATTTAAAAAAATATTTAGTAGGTAAAGCATACAAATTCATTTTGATTATAAAAATCTAGGAACTTAGATTCTAGTTGCCATCTTTTGTATTGCTTGATCAGATATTTGTTTCCTATTTTTAGTATTGATGAGATCTCCTCATTGTAATTATTTTGATGTATAAACTTATATATTTCTCAATATTTATACTTTTGCTCAAATTGATCCAGGATTGTTCTTTCTCTCCTGCATTGGTAGATGGTGACTGCCAAAAAACATTTTTTGGAGGAGGCCTATCTGTAGGTGTTATCTGCTCTAAGCATCTTAATTAAGGAAATTGAGTGAGTATGGCAATTGTAGCATTCCTTGTTTTGAAATGTTTGAAATGCTTGTAAGCTATGCAACCCCAGTCCATATGCTATAAGAGGGTGATTGAGATTTTCCATTGAAATTGCCACCGTCTTTTTTCCCAAATGAGCTTACAACATATGGAATTAATGCATGCTATAAATTTTTTTGAAAATTCAACTACAGGCATGTAATATGTTATCTTGGTTATTATAAGCTTGTTCATCAGTTGCATCTTTGCATATATTGACAAACATGCCTTTGAGAGTGATTCAGCTATGCTTTTGACTTCTTCTTTGAGCTTGGCATGGATCTGGCATCTCATTCCAGTGGCTCCTAGAAAAAAAGGAAAGCCTAGGAATGGAGTAGGATTTGCTTGATACATTGTCCCACATGGACTTCCAGTGAGTAGTGTCCAAGCTGCAGTATTTTCTAGATTTATTCTCATTCTGTATTGTTTTGAGAATTATTCAAGCACTGCCTGAAGCTGTGGTATTTGCTTCTTGGATGTCAAGAAGACTGTGATATCATCCATGTATGTGAGACATGAAATCTTCTGTGATGTACCAGGTATTTGAACTCCAATGAAGGTGTTATTGATTTTTTTCAATAACTGGTTTGATATAATAAATAAACATTAGTGCACTCAGAGAAGACCCCTGGGATAGTGATTGTATTGGGATGAATGAGGGTGAATTTCTGCCATTTATAATAACATAAAGATCTCTGCTCAGTATCAAGTTTGCAGTTAAATATAGCAGACCTTTGGGTATTTCAGTCTGCTTGAGCATATCCAGTAGCACAGGGATTCTTACTGAATCAAAAGATGAAGCAATATCTATCTGCACCACCACTGTGCTGTATTTCTTCCTCACCATAGTGGCTATCATCATGGTCTTGAATAACAATGCTCCTTGCACTGTTGATGATGTCTTCTTTGCAAATTGTGATTCACTGATGGTTGGTAAAATATAGGGCTCAAGCTTATCTTTTATAATTTTTCCAATATTTTAATAGGAAATGGCCCCATAGATATTGGTCTAAACTCATTTGGCATTGGTATGCCTTGCTTTTTTTTATTATATGGTACTATTGCCATGGGGTATATCCATGTGGTTGGCTTAATTTCTTGAACAAGATGGTTTGCTAAATCCTTGAGGTATTTAGCTGTAAAAAAACGTAAATGCTTGAGAATGAACAGTGGTATCCCATGGCCACTCAAGTGACAAGCATTGCTGATAGTTCTGATATTTCTATTATATCATTTTCACTAACTGGTAATTCACTCTCAATCTCTTCAAACATTTTTGGTGGGAAGAAAATGCAAGGCTCAGCACTTAACTTATCTTGAAAGTATTTGAACAATGGCATGATTATGTTATGGCCAGTGAACATACCATTCTCA
>JAQFVV010001092.1:100000-105000 GCA_028023455.1 Epiperipatus broadwayi | reverse complement strand
GCTTTTCAAAGTGTTAGTTGACAAAGACTACGAGAATAGGCAAAAGCTCTCCTAAGTGGTTAAGATTTTTAAAGTTATACTTTACATATATCTTATTATTGTATTCATAAATATTCAATTATAATATTACATATATTGATTTGAAAAAATACAGACATCAAATTATATATATAATTATTCGAAAAACAATACAATAATTAATACTGTAAACAATGTTTCTAAGAACAAATATCTACTATAATTTAAATATTTGTTGTTGTTTTTTAAATATTATTTACTGTATTAATTATTGTATTGTTTTTCGAAGAATTATATATATTTGATTGTAATTGCAATACAGACATTGATTACTAATTTATATATAATTATAATTGAAATAATAAATTTAACGGTTTACAAACTATTACAAACAATCCTTAAATCTGCAGAAGTACTTTTGGTTAATTTCTTAAACCTGCCTCAACTGCCATTAAATTTAAAAAAAAAAAAAGTGGAAACAAACGTCATCAATTCAAATTCCCCGAATTTCGTATTTTAATATTAGCAGCTTGTCGATTTATTAAATGCATTTTATTCCGGTTTATAAAAAAATTACCTCTTTAATTTTTCTTTTACTATAGTTTCTCTCTTCATGAAGAATTTTCACATTTTTAAAATCAAATTTAAATTTATATTTACATGATTTTTCATGATCAAAGACAACTGAAGGAGACATTAACTTGCCATTATTTTTACACAGAAACTTAGAAGGATATGCATGTCAAATTAGCAACAAGGACAATTTGACAACAATTTTTCTCTTCTGTTATAAGTGATTGATTTGCTAATGGGGTTCAAATGATAAATTATATTTGACCCATTTGAGACAAAAAATAAAATGAAAATTGTGTTATAACATTTGGACTGTTGACTTAGGCAGAATGGACCATCCAGGATATTATATGTAGACAAGAACTATGATTTAAGATCATGTAAATACAGACAGAACTCTATCAAAAATGACAATGTCAATGTTAAAATTTGTAATCTACTTGTAGCAGTTAATTTACTATGTAATCACTAATGTTGTATTCTTTTGAGACAATAAAAGCCTTTTGAAACATAATAATAATAATAATAATAATAATAATAATAATAATAATAATAATAATAATAATAATAATAATAATAATAATAATAATAATAATAATAATAATAATAATAATAAAAAAAAATCAGCATTTATTTTTATAGCGTCTGTATACAATTGTAATTTGGCTTGAAAGGCCGATATGAATGTAATAATAATAATAATAATAATAATAATAATAATAATAATAATAATAATTTATTTATTTATTCATTATGAAACAAACAATAAATGTATAATATAGTGAGATAAATTCCACACAAGAAAAATCTTGAGTGAGGAATTTAAATGTAACAACTAAAAAACACTAATAAAATACAAAAAAAGTATAAATATAACATAAAATATTAAAATCACACAGATATTACATTTGGAAATTCAATCACAGTAGTAAATAATTACAACATAACATACAGTATAAACAAAAAAAAACTAATGCTAAGTATAATATAACCAGTGCCATAAATGCTTTTTAAAAATCAAATAACTAGTGTTCATTAAATTCACAGAACAATCTCTTATAAACATATTAAATAATTTAGGACCATTATAACTAAATTGCTTCCTACTAGATGTTTTAAGAAAATTAGGTAAAGCTAACTGATATTTAGTAGATAAAGGAGTATTTACAACAGAAGATTTAATATCCAAATGAAGTTTCCTACAATAAATATCAAGAATCACTCTATATTTATACAAATGAAAAGCATCTAGTATATTAAACATTGGCATAAATATCTTTAAGAGATGTGGTACGTGATCTACCAAAAATTATACGCATTGTATAATTCTGTAAAACAGACAAAGTAGTCATTGCAAAAGTAGAACAGTTCCCCCAAACTGATATATTATAACATATATAAGCTTTGATAAGAAGAAATATATAAAATAATGAAAGCTGACTGAGGAAAAAATTTAGATAACTAGAAAAACATATAATTTAATTTACATAAACGAGAACAAAGAAAGTCAATATGGTTTGACCAGGATAGTCTGGAGTCAATAAAAACATCTAGATAGCAAATATTATCAACAAATGAAATGTTAGCACAAGTACAAGTGCTATTACAATGCCAAAAATACTTATTAAAAATAGTAATGTTAAGCAAGTGAATATTTGACTTATAAGAAAAATTAATAGCTTTTGTTTTACTCAGATTAATTGATAAATTATTAAATGCTAACCATTTACTAATTAGGATTAAATCATTAATTATTTTTTCAACAAAATTATATGAAACTGCAGCACAAGATAAAGCAATATCATCTGCAAAACCATAAATTTTAGATTTTAAAGGTAAAGAAAATAAATCATTTATATAAATTATAAATAAAATGGAACCTAAAACTGAATCTTGTGGTATATCATGAATAACTGTTATAAAAGAGCTTATAACACCAGTAATATTTGTTGCTTGATTTCTATCCTTTAAGTAACTCGCAAACCATGAAATAAATCGACCATGAAAACCATATGAATATAAACGCTTAAGTAAAATTTTGTGAGATACACAGTCAAATGCCTTAGACAAGTCTAAATAAATAGCAACAGTTTTAAAATCCTTATCTAGTGAAGTTATCAAATTGTTTACATGACTATAGAAAGTGTCCAAGGTACTTCTACCAGAAATAAATCCATATAGATATTCAGATAAAATATTATTTTTAGATAAAAATGACATCTTTTTTTTTAACCACCATTTCTAAAAATTTGGATATTACAGATATAATAGAAATCGGTTTATAATTGTGAAGCTGTGCAGGATCACCCTTTTTAAAAACAGGTGTAATAAAACCAACTTTCAAACAAGTAGGAAACAAACCAGCATTTAAGGAAAGATTAAACAATTATTATTATTATTATTATTATTATTATTATTATTATTATTATTATTATTATTATTATTATTATTATTATTATTATTATTATTATTATTATTATTATTATTATTATTATTATTATTATTATTATTATTATTATTATTATTATTATTATTATTATTATTATTATTATTATTATTATTATTATTATTATTATTATTATTATTATTATTATTATTATTATTATTATTATTATTATTATTATTATTATTATTATTATGATGATGATGATGATGATGATGATGATGATGATGATGATGATGATGGTGGTGGTGGTGGTTGTGGTGCTGGCTAATTTTCAAATAATGGAAAGTATTCTATTATTACTATGAGAATTTTGATTGCTGCTTGACAACAAGAAAGAAGAACTTTCTTGTTATCCATATGTGTTTTGTTTTATTAGTTCTACATTGCTCAGAAAATTAAATCTAAATTTATAAACATAAGCTAAAAAGTGAGTCACTGTTATCATGATGCTAACCATGTTTTATTTCTTATTATCAAACCTTTCGCATTGTTTGATTTTTTTATTATTTTTTATCTTCACATATATATATAATCTTCAAGCTGTATTTTTTCAACAATTTTTGGCAATTATATATTCTTGTCTTGCCATTTTTTTTTTCTTCAGATGATGATAAATTCTCTATGAATTGTTTCTTAAATAGTTATTTTTCAATTTTTTGGAAACTAGTATATTTCACTATATGTATTATTTTGTATCAGTAGGTATTATGAAAACGATGTTATAATATACTATCAGTAAACCTTTTGATTTTTTAATACAATTCATAGATGAATTTAAGACTCATACACACAAACATATACACAGCTGTAACCAAAAATAACCAAAATTTTGTAATAGAAAATTGTATACTTATTTTTAGTTATTGAAAATTGAATCACTTTAAAAAATATAGACTTATGCAATGAACCAGTCTAAACTAAATCAGTTGTCACTTTTTGAAGTAGTTTGAAAACACTTGCAAAGTGATGCATTTTAACACTTCTGTTATTTGCCTCCTCAGTTCTAATTTCACAAAAATATGAGAACGTTTTTCATTCACGAGATCCAAAAATAAACATCACACAAAGTGAAATTGAGTGAATAGTACTGATAGATAAGCTGAGTCATGTGGAATTTACTTAAAAACTGTTTTATATCAAGGCTTTAAGAGATGACACTGTTGGGGTGGAGTGTGCATTCTTTTCTTTGCAAAAAATGGGATGAATAAGTTTTACATGTCATGTAAATGGTTTGGAACTTAGAGATAAAATGCCTGACCATAAAGAACTAAATCAGAAAGGAAAAATCATGTTAATTGTCAGATTGATGTCTATATGGGTCCCTGCAATAAGTATGAAACATGAGGTATACTACAATAGGAGTGCAAGCCAGATAATGATTCCAGTTATTTTTGGATCCCCCCTCATATATATAAATAAATGACCATTAAAGAATATTTATAGTAATAAAATCATAATAAAAATGAATTATCACATTGATAATGCACTTTATAAATGAGTATAATGAACCACAGAAGTACTTTCAGTTAATCTTAGCCTTTTTCCACTAAAAAACATTTCATTTCAAATGTAGTGGAATTGCTATAATTGAATTAAAATTGTTTTCAGTTGAAAAAATATTTATAAAATATATTATCACTGTTATAATTCATTATTTCATTATAGTTATATATATATATATATTGTAACGAGCATAGATGAAATAAATGAATATATATATATATATATATATATATATAACATTTATTTAGCTACATTTATATTAATGTTACCATATAAGTTATTACAATCAGCGTATGATTTGATAAATGAAACTTGTTTCTGTTATCAGAAATTTTTAAACTTTACTGTCAATTATTATTGTCTGCACAAATTTTATTACTTCTCATATTCTGCAAAAAATATTTAGACAATCAAATAAGAATATGTAGTTTCTAATGATGTCAATGTTATCTGATAATGT
>JAQFVV010001092.1:0-95000 GCA_028023455.1 Epiperipatus broadwayi | reverse complement strand
ATAAGAAATATGGATTCCATTTGTACCCCACAATGCATATATAATTGTCAGAAAGAAATTAAGCATACTGTAATAGAATGTACTGTATATGATGAGGTTTACCATTTGAAATACTTAAATAAAATTAGGGAAAATGTAGCAGGTTTATGGATATATACACAGTATGTAAATCTATAAAAGAGGTGTTTCAGTGTAGATAGCTTAAAGAGAAAGTCAGGAGAAATGGAACAAAATGTAATTGAGGAACATAGGATTAGATTATGTTTTTTATTGGAGTGACAAAGGAAATGGATGAAAAATAAGTAGTGCAATGAAAATAGTTAGCTAAAGACTAAGTAAGATAGAGGAATACGTAAAGGATATAGAAGCAAAATTAAATTCGTTAGAGTCTTAGTGTGAGCAGATAAAGAAATTATTGAATAAGACTGAAGTCCAGAAAATGGAAGAGAATGTTACAGATGAAGTAGGAAAAGTATACTATGAGACAGAATTGGTAGGAGATTCACTAATTAGAGAATGTGGAGATATAATTGCAAGGGTAAATTGAAACAGGTATGTAAGAATATGTCTGCCTGGAGCAAGAATTTGGGATAATGTTGGTAATGTAAAAAAACAAGAGAGTAGAGATGTGTATAATATGGTAGGAACAAATAATTTGTCCGAATCTTGAAGAAATGGATGAGTATATAGAATTGATTAAGAATTTGAATAAGATTAAAGGAAGAGTAGGAATAGTTGGATTATTACCAAGATTTGATAATAGGTATATACTAGATAGGGCATGTTCTATAAATGAGAGATTGAAACAATTGTAAGAGAGAAATCATGTTATGTTTGTGTATATGTGGGATTTTTTTATTAGGAAGAGGGGGTTATATAGTAAAGGGAGTTTGATTTATAAAGAATATAGTTTGGGAATCATATAAAGGGGATGTGGGATTTTAAATTGTAGTCTTATGACAAAGAAGAAAAATGGATGGGAGGTAAAAAATAAGTAGAGTATAGCTGATTTACATATCAATGTACATGTGCAAAGGGAATGAGTCTGTAAAATTAATGGTAAGCAAGTTATTTATAAATGTAATGGAGAAGAAAGAGTTAAAAGAATTTATAAAAGAGTAGTTAGGATGAAAGAAATTATTAAAATTGGATATTTGAATATGCATAATGAAAGGAGACCAGAGAAGTGGCTGGATTTAAACAAAGCAGTTAAAGATGAAGAATAGACAAAATAGTATTTAATTGTGTTATGAGTAATGGGCAGGCAACAAATTGGGTGAAAAGATAGTCCAATATCCAGAAGATTTGGATAAAGAATTTATGTCAGTATTTTTATACAAAATGTGGAATGATGGAATGGGATAGAAGAATAGATACATTAATAAAGAATAGAGAGTTGTAGAGATGGAGAACAAGTATGGAAAGTAAAAGGTGTTTAAATATATATATAGAAGTAAACAGAATATTGGGTGCAAGTTAATTTATGAAAATAGCAAGGAAAATAGTTTACTGTTTAAGGCTCAAACAGGAACTTTACCAACAAGGAAATATACCCAAAAATGGAAAATGATGAATTAGTCTGAAAGTTGTGTAAGGAAGGCATAGCACATATTAGGTATCTATTAATTGAATGTAAATGCCTGAAAGCAGAATGGGTGCAAGCAATGAAGTTGTGGAAGAATAAATATAAACAAAGTAATTACACAAAAAATGGGTTATTGGTTTTTATGCTGGGTTTGAGAAAATATAAGGGAGATTTAGATATAAAGACCATGGAATTAACAAAGAGTATGCTGTGGAAATGGGATGCAGCAGGATGGTGGAGAATGGAAAAGGAATGTAAAGTTGCTAACAGGTTTCTCTGGTCATAGTATCTGAGACTTATCTGACTCCTTATAAGAAGTCACAGTGCAATGCAACACAAGATTTGAACCTAATTGCACATAATTGGCATTACAATAACTATTGATGAATCCAATCCATACACAAAAATAAATACTCTGCTGACGAAAATCCACATAATATTACAAACGTTTGAAATAACACTCTATGTCTCAGGATAAACATGTAATTGCTAATGCAGTGAGGACTTATACCTATGATTTTTTACTTTAATAAAAGTTGTATTATTTGATTTGCCTCTCTAACTGTGATTTTTTAAGAAAACGTTTATCTGAATTTGTTAATAATGCTGGTTATGATAATAGATACCAATAGTTTACCAAATATTTCATGTACAGGTAATAAAGAAGATCAAATAAAACCAGTTACTAATTGTTCTCATATATAAAGTAATTCTTGCTATAATTAAAATTAGGAAGAATAATTAACCACTCAATATATTTAAATAATACAATTTTCTAAAATATTTTCATAAAACCAAAATTGCTGAAAGAATATATATCTCGATTTGTACACACTTTAAAATGTAAGTATATTTTGTTTGTTTTATACTTGCAGCATTTAATCTGTTGGAGTTGTTATTATTATATCAATTCTAAAATCGTGTAAACCATATTCAATGATGCAAACTTAACCATACTTTGCACACTTTTATGCAATTATGGAATGAACTAGTAAAGTGTTAATGATCCCTGATTAACCTAACACATAAATGTTGCATTATTTTCTGATTAATTCATTTATACTACTAAAAACTTACTCAATTTTAACTTTTACTATCTTTTCTAAACTATTTGTTTTTATCTTTAACATACCAAACACTTTATTTTCCCACAACAAGGAGTCTGTGAAGCATAAAGTCAATAAAAAAAATTAATTGTCTGATCTGATATATTGCCTTACTTACAAATAAACTTCAATATGAAAGCCAAAATTATATTTTATAAAATCAAAATTTTCACCACTTTTAAGCTAGTTATGACTAAAAACATGATGGTTTCATGTCAGCTTCAAGTCACTCTAGTTCCATCATTTTTAATGCTACCGTTACGCTACCGTTAAGATTTTGCATTATTTTTAAAGATTAAAAAAAAATCCATAAGATGCTGCCCTCTCTTGAATTATTTTACAAGTAAAAAATCAATAAAACTGACGTTGAAGGTCTAACAAAGAAAGAGGGCTATCCGTTCTTGATTCTGATTGGCTGTTAACTTTTGACAACAAAGAAAATGAATTGTCAGTAACTAAAGCATTACGATTTCTTTTCTTTCATTTTGAAAATGATAAACAAATGTTTTAGACCATGTTAAAAGTATTTTTTGACAAATTATAAATTACTTTGAGAAAATATGTTAAAAATAAAATTATTTTAGAAAAATAGTTAAGACTTTAGCAAAAATTATTTACTTTTCCACAACATAAAATTGGGAAAGAAATCACTGACGTCAGCAAAACTTTTTGGTTGGTGAGTAACATTCATTTTAGATTTTCCACTATTGAATATTTGTATAATTGTAAATAAAAATTTATTTTTGAAAAAACTTTCGTTCACTTTCATAACTGACAAATTATTAATATACTTTTTATAAATGAAACTAAAGTCAATATAATATTAAAATATGAATATATTTTGATGCTTGAGTTTGAAAATTAACCAATTAAAAGTTTAGACTTTTACCTCACTCAGCCAATAAAATAATCAGCAAAAAAGAGGTTACATCTCAAAATCTGTGATTTTCACTGGAGTAAAAGGTAAAGAAGTTAATAGTAAACCAAATATTAGTAGATTGCCACATACTACCCACAATTTCAATATCCTACTATTATTAATTTTATTATTTTATTCAATTAAGAAATAAAAAGATTAGATAACCAATATTCATTAAGATTATGATTTTTTTTATAAAAAGTATAATACATCTTGTCAATTACTAAGACTTGCCCTTTAAATATCTTTTCTTTTTAGTGTTAATGATGCCTGGATTGTTGTGTTGGTATTTCTCAAAAAATTTATTTCAAAATGGCTTTTCATAATTTCACATACAATTAATTTCATGGTCGAAACCGGTCTGGGGAGGGGCCATGATTTGATGCTTCTCTACATTTACATAAATAAAAAACTTTTTAGACTATTACGTCTTCTTACATATTATAACAACTATATATATCATCTTCTCTTTTCTATTCTATTATTATTTCTGTTTCTTAGCTAAATTGGCTGCCTACTAATATATGGAGTATCTGAATAAGTTCACCCATATGATTTTTTAGTTGGAGAGCTGACTTTAAAGACATTAGATGTCAAAGTTTCAGATCTTTTCACAATTATCTTTTAGAAAATCTTTGCTTAGTTTTTTGATCAATTCCAACTCCTCCTGGGGTCGAACCGGCTGGGGAGGGGCCAGATTTGAACCTTCTCTTTATAGCATTTATCATAAATAAAAAAAAGCTTGTTTAGAGCTATTCCCGCCCTCCCTACACTAAAAAGTAAGGGGAAGCAATATAAAAGTCATATGACTTCTGACTTGTTACTATTACTATTATACAATTCATTGTAAATTAGTGAATTCTAAATTGTTAACATAAAAACTGCTACTTTTCTAAAACTGATACAAATTATCATTCCATATTCTTGATCTTATAATTAAAAATTATTTAAATAACTTGAATTTATCTTTAAATTATATAGGCCTTTATATTCCCTTTTTTTTTAATTAGGGGAGTTTCAATAGGTATTCCTAATTGTCATTTTGCCTTTTTATTTATGCATGGATTGTACAATAATATTCAATATTTGTACCAATATATATTTTGTAATTAATGGGGGTTTTTTTTCTATTTCCCAACTTACTAAAATAATGCATCTACTCTGTAATACATTATATCAACTCTCTGGAAGATAACAACCAAAAGAAGCATTACTAAATATTTTCGAAATTCTTCAAAAATCTACTTTTCGTTTTCAAAGGATACATAATTTGTCAATTAATCTTATTGATTAATTAGTTAATGAAAGTAAAGTTAGAATTTGTTTCATTTTTAGACAATATCAGGTAACCAAAAAAAGTAAAAGTTGTGAATGTGTTGGTAGTTAGCATATATATGCATATCTTCTTGCTGTATCTATAATGGCCTACATCAGGATCGTTTCCATGTCAAGTCACACCTTGAAAGTGTAGGCAACTGTGACATTTATTCGTATTTGGAGGAACCAAAGCATTCCAAAGGGTTCGTAAGCCACTCTTCTGTTCACTTTAATAAAAAGGCATCTTCATATTATAGCAAGCAGACCGGTTAGGGGAACCGTTTACTAGGTAATAAACCTCAATTAAGAATACATTCAAGGTGCATTTATTCTGATACTATAGTTTATAATGCACTAGAATCTGGCATTTGACTGCCACACCTCAGTTCAGCTTCCCTAGAAAGTAACTTCGGCTTTGATCGATTCAGAATCTGATTTAATGCGTTTATCTGTATAGTAATTATATATAACACGCAAATATCTTTATAGTTAAGTTTAAACTTAGTAATAATAATATAATCTCTATTAGTTACCAATAAATTGGTCACTCTAGCTATTACTGATTTCCACTATATAGAACATAGCGTGAGTTCACACATGGAAGATGGCATAAGCCTATTAAAAAGTCATAGACTAATAAAATCATTTGTAATCCTGAGCATCCACTCACCTGCATGTGAGCTTTATATAACTTGCTTTAAGATACTATTTTATAAGCCTGAACCACTCACTTTCATTTGAGCACTATAGATTGCTTTATGATATTATTTTATAATCCTGAACTACTCACTTACATGTGATCCCTATATAATTAGCATTGTAACCCTGAGTCACTCACCTGCATGTGAACACACTATATAACTGGCTGTAATATATTCTTCATAACCCTGAGTATTCACTCACCTTTATGTTAGCCAGCTATACCCAATTTATTTTGCTTTATTATTTATTAAGTATTATATTAAATTTATGAAATATAAATTTGTTTCAGTCTCCATTCTTTCTCATTACCTTATGAATCACTAGTTAAGTTATATAATATGTAATGGGGGGTGTCTCATGTTTTACTGCTTTCCTATAGCTGGAACATGAATAAAGAGATATCAAGTGTAACTTCAGGCATGTCATTCACGATGGGTTGATTTGGAAGCATGAGTGAAAGAGTTGAGGTATGATCAGATGTAGGATATTACCATCCCGACTTGGTCAGCTTTTTTTTACTTGCAATAAAGATGTACACTTAGTTAACAAGAATAATATAAGTTTTATTATAAAATTGAAATAATAGAAAGAGTAGCTAACAAGTATTAGATTGGGATGATCTGGCTTTTACATAACATCACAGGGGAGGTAGCTTACAATATTGATGTATGCTCTCTATGGTTTAATTGAAAATATTACCATCTATCAGCCCATTCTAAGTTTGAATATAATAGTTAACATCTTTATTTATTTAATGGGACAATTTTTATACAGGTTCGATTTTAGGTCTTCCATGGTTGTTGATGAGTGCAGGTAAAGATTAAAGACAAGCAGTATTTGGAATTTGTGGTACTACCTATGTGAATGATGTCAATGGCACACAAAGTGAGGATGATTGGCTTAGAAATCTTATGGTATGGTTCACTACTGACAAGTGGATGTCCCTGGCCACAGAAGTGCATCTGCTTACAATCAAGGGTGCTTTACCAGAGAGAGAGAGAGAGAGAGAGTGAAGATGTGCTAAATCTAGGATTTGTGGGTCACAAGGATTCTCCAGCTTCTGCAGGACCTAGACCAGTACTAATCTATGGATTAGGAATCTGGGCATGTGGCATCTGGTCTACCATCATGTAATTTGACTGCATGACACATGAACCACACAGAGAATATATGATAAAGTTGAATAATAATAATATGACCATTGCCACATATATAAAAAGGTAAGAATGCAAATATATATGAAGATAAACAAATTATTAATCCTTCCACCCCCATAAATAAACATTATGAAAATTATATATAGATCATAAGCATCCCCAGTTAATCCCATATGACTAATTTAAGATAGAACTCATTCACAATAACTATTTTAACAATATTGCAGTTGAAAATATTATAAAACAATATTTAAGAATTGGGGAAATTACTTACTCCTAAACTAGGCTGGTAGTAGAATCCATTATTCCTTACATAGCTTATACATGGATTGCGGTTTTAATTTATACAGATATTATATTGAATTAAGGAATAATGCACTATATACATTTTGTAAATAAAACATTTGTTTTATATAGTGTTATGTTTTTATAAACTGTAATATTAATAAGCCAATAAGCTAATGCACTTTGTAGATTTAACTATATAAATGAATACTCCCATTTTCCAAACACAACATAACTTTATTAATGTTACTTATTACATAATAAAATCTTAAATTATAACTATTGCTGCATTTGCAAGAGTTTTCATCACAGAACTTGAAGTAACACTTGATACAGAATTTATTACTAATATCTTAAATAAATCAGTTTCTAACACATATATGCTTATATTTAGAGAGATCCACATGATAAACAACATATATAGTTTTTAAATTAATTAATTAAAATATACTTACCATCCTTCATCAACTCTGTACACAATTCTAAGAATTTTGATATATAACCTTCCTTGACATGATGGATGGATAAGATAATAAACTAAAAAAACACTTTGTATATATCTTATTATTACTTTTAAAGTTTAAGGGTTTTTAAGTTTGGTGACTTCTCATCTTGCTTCATCCTTTGGGATTTTGAGATCAGAGAAGTATAAACACATTTACTGAATTAAGATTTAACTTCCTCCATCATTCAAAATAATATACATAAATAAAATGCAAAATATAGATTTGTAATTTATTTAAATAATTAAGTCAGCATATTTACCATTAATAAATATGATATAAATAATTTATCAGGTTAAGACTAGTTAATAAGATATGTTAAATAAAATGTAGTTACAGTTAAAACTTGAAAGAAAATGAAATCATTTTTACCAGCAACAAAATGATTACTTTAGGACTTGTCATGTGCAGATAGATAGATGGGTTTAGGATCTTTAGACTGGAATGGATTTGGTATGACATGGATGGATCTTTTACATTTTGATAGAACTTCTTGAGATGCCAACTTCACTAATGATTGTGTAAAAGCCAATGCCTGACTACTCACTCATGGCAGCAGGTACTTTTAACATATCACTTGAATTATTAGTTAGGAGTTGAAATGAATTATCAGATTCATAAATATTAATAGATACTGAAAATTTCTCAAAATAAATTATATTGGAGTTCTTCTTGTCTCTCAATCAAAGTATTAAGCTGATTTTTTTAAATAATGCCTTCTTCCATGTTTATATATATTATTTTATGCCTGGGGTTGTACCTCATGATTTTTCTTAATGGATTTCAATCTAATTTCCCTAATTGCTGTTCCATCTTTTGCTTCTGCAGTTCTTTGTGCCACCACATAGGTTTCCTGATCTTTGTTTCTTACTTCATTTAATATCTTAAAGTGTCTAAAAGTGTTCAACTGTAACTATTATGGTTGATGGTATGTATAGGTAGAGAAATACAGCATATACACTTCCTTCATTAAAGGCCACCTACCTCACTCCCATTGTATAAAATATTTTAATATATTTTTTAAATTGATTCTACTTTTAACAAGATATATTTTTTTCTTAAAATAAAATCACATGATTTAAGAAATCAGCCTTTAACTTTAGAAAATGATGCAAGATTATCCATGCACACATACACATATTCCTAATATATATATATATATATATTGTAACTGTAGCGGGTTTCACACATATTCCTAATATATATATATATATATATTGTAACTGTAGCGGGTTTCAAACCCTGTTACAAAGGAGTTACATAATATTCCCCAAGTGCCTAGATAAGCGTGAGTCCAATAAATTGGCCTCAGTGTGCAAGTATATATATAAAGAATTATATATATATATATATATATATATATATATGTCGAAAAGAGAGATAAAGTTTGAAAGTCTTTTTTTTTATTATTTAAAAAAAAAAGAGAGAACGAGAAAGATGTATATAGTTATAGTTATTTGTTTTAGAATACATTCAGAAAAATATGCATTAATAAATTGTGTGAATGCAGTTAGATGCATATATATATTGTATTGTGCAGTTATATGCATATATATATTGTATTGTTACTTATTTCAAATGTATATTTTCTTTTGTTTTATTGTATATTGTATTTTAATGAGAGTAACAAAAGAACTTTGATATATCTACCCTGAGGCAATTTTGTGTCTTTTGTTTCATTACTTAGCCACTCTAAATTCCAGGAAATCTTAAGTAAATGTACGGTGGAAAAAGAAAGCATTAAAAGCATGCCTGAGAAATAGAGATCTTAATGCTGATAAACTATTTTAGGAAAGAAAAGGATTTGAGAAATTAATTAGTTAGAAAGAAAAATTGGAACAAGCGAGAGTGTTTTTCGGACAGAAATGTTGTATTAATATATTTGTTTGCTAAGTTTACTGGTGTGGCTATGCTCGCATTATAAAAATAAAATATTAAAATTCCTTCAATCAACCATCTTGAGAAGAAAATGGATTTAACAATATCAACTTATACAATCGCAACAATCATAATGCTGGAATAGAACAAATATGTGTAAGGCGATCACCCTAATCCCCAAATATATATAGCTGTTCCTGTTAAGTGCCTGCCTGTCCATGAACCACAAGGACTTACCAATATGCTGCTAAAATAATCCAGGAAGAAATGAATCTTGAACCATATGCACTAAGAAAGCTTCCAATAAGCCATCATTATTTTCTATATCCAAGCAATACCACAAAATGGATGGTCATGCCAGACTTTTCTCATTAACAGAATTTTTTCCCATCCATTGACAATAAAGAATATATAGATTTAGTTTGGATCATTGAAACAAGCTTACATGGAAATAAACTTATCTCTAATAAAAATAAAATCCTGGGTCCTCCAAGGTAAATATGACTAATTTATATTATCTTAAGTGAACTGAAAATTGCCTATGGTTACTCTCTAAATGCTTAGCCATTATTTAAAATTATATAATTTAATCTGTAATGTATAGCTGCATTCCTACATACATGCTATTTAATTATATGGTCATTTATATTCAATAAATTTCATTTTCTTTTATGTTATCCTTTGATATTGGAATTATATGTATTTTTCTCTGTTTTATTTTATATTTAATTAAAGGGAATAATAATAATAAAATTGTATACTTACTGTAAAACAAATTATTTGTCTATCATTAATGAACATATTTATAAATTATATTGGTCTATTTCTCTTCCTATCAGTATGTCTCGCAAAATGAGTTAAATATGCTTTTCAGAATAAGCAATTATATTAAATGTGTTTCTAATCTCTAAACCATAGATTTGATAAAGAAATAGATCATGCATTGAGGAAATAAATGTTTAGAAAGAGGGATTCAAAAGTTACTAATATGCAAGTTAAAATATATATGACTTACATTGAGAAGCATAGAAAAAAGAGAAAACCCATTCCAACTATGCAGATTTAGCCATTTACCTCCATTCAGCCTGATAAGTATTATTGTCTTCCAGTCCTGGGATTTGAGCTAGCTAAAAGTGCTGGACACATAATTAGCGATAGTTCTAAGATTATTTAGATAGGAAAAGTATAATTCTTATTATCATAATAAGATTGGCACTTGAGGTCAATTTTTAGTTGATGCTCATAAATATACTTCTTCTGAAGAAATTGTTGTTTGTCTTTTCAACAAAATAATGGCCACTGAGTAGATTTCTTTCTTTTGTATTTTTTTTTTGTTTTTAACTTATATCCTTACATAGGATTCATAGATTTTATTTCTTAATATTTCATTAAGAAAGTGGATTCGTATTCGAACACAATATGGTAGATAGTCTTCAAATTCTATCTGCAGGTGTTATGGTGACTAGACAGTCATAGTTTTGTGTTTACTACCTTACATGGTCAACAGATTCAATTTTTTTCAGATATTTATACAAACAACAAAATTGATACTGGGGTTGCCTGTTAATATATATATATATATATATATATATATATATGTGTGTGTGTGTGTGTGTGTGTGTGTGTGTTAGGAGATAGATTAATTCAAATAAACATGAAGCAAGCATATCATGATGCAGATATACACCACCTCAATACTTTTATTTTTACTTTAGTTATGAAAGTTTTAAACTTCTTCTAGTAGTTCTTACAAAAATGTTAGATAAAAAGAAAAATCATATTTAACATGTGTGTGCACTTTTTATAGCTTGCTAATGTCAATCATTTTGATTGACATGAAATATCCTTTCCTCTTAATTTTTCAACATTCATATTAACAGTTAATAGTATTTAGGGTCTGAGTCTAAAAATAGAAACAATTTATGTATTTACTAGACAATCAGTCAAACATGTGGTAGTCTAGAAATGTCAATAATTATCAAAGATACAAATTAATTAAGAAATTATATTGTTAAATAATAATTTTAAAAAATATTACATAATAATTATTACATCAATGAACAAATTTATAGGTTCACAAATATTTTATTTAATTTTTTAACTAAATAAGAATATTCTAGAATAATATCCAATATTGTAAAATAAAGAAATATATCCAATAAGAAATTAAAATTACTAATGCATGCACATTCACACACATTTAGAAATTATCCCATATCTTTTAAAGTAATTTAACTCTTTCTTTTAAATAGCACTAAACTATTTACCTATTTTTCAAATCAACTAATTAGTTTAATCTCTAAAATATTGTTAAGAAATAGTTTAAATAAAATACTTTATTATAATTATGAGAACTACACATTAAATTCATCTAGTATTATGGTTTATTCAGGCACTAAACTGGATATACTAAATTGTATTAGAATAATCTGAACTTCTCTAATATTACACTCTTATTAGCTACATCTTTGGATTTTAATCAATAGAATCTATTTTAATCATAGGCTTAAGTATTTTAGCAAAACAATTAAGTAAAATACAATAATATGTATTTATGACAGAAATACTTTAAATAATGTACTATTAAATTTGCATATGTTTATTTAATCTTATTAATTATGATTTGCAAAGATAGTTTAACTTGATGAAAATTTCCTTTTATAATTTTTTTATTATTAAATATCCTAAATATATATATATATATATAACTACACACATTAAATGTCTGTATTTTTAAATTATATAATAATAATTCAAACAAATATATTAACACAATTCAATAAATAATATATTCTACCAACTTTCAATTTTTCACTGACAATCTTTTCAAACGTTTATTAACGGTTAAAAGATTAACAAAAAAATATTTATAAACTGTAATTTTAAAAAAAAAAAAACACACACACACTTATTGTGCTTTATATATATCTCATTCAGAACTCTAAAATTATTTTGATCTATATTTTAATACTTTTTATATTTTCTCATTTTTCTCTATGCATCATTTTCTTCTATATCTTGAAAATTGGTAAATTAAAGATTTTTTTAAAAAAATAATAAAATACCTTACTTATATTAAAACTTTAAAACTAACTTGTATTGGTTTTTATGAGGTCACATGCTGAGCTTCCATAAAAGTGATGATTTTAGCATTATATTTTTACACATTTGACTAGGAATTTATTGTTTGAATTTGCTTTTCTCCTACTGTTCTCAGATGCCTAAGACATCTCTATTGCATTACACAGTTTTAATAGACAATAACAGTACTTTAATTAAAAACATACACAATATTGGAAAGGATCTAATAACTCTAGTTATAAATAGATGTTAATAAAAAGATGGGGTGAGTTTAAATTTTTCTGCATTGATAAATAAAATCATACATATTTTATAACCTTTTTGGCAATTAATATTGGCAGATTCTCTCTTTATTTATAGACCAGACATGTGTCTGGCTTATTATGTAAAGGCTATTGTTTGTAATGCTTACTTTCTTTTAACATTTCTGGGGAAAAAGTATTAAAAGATTGCTTTAAGAATCCTCAGAAAATGTGCACAAAAGAAATCGCACAAAAATAGACTTAACTTACCTTGAAAAATGGGGGATATGTACTGTAATTTTCCAAAAATCGCAGCATAAAAGCAAAGCAACAGCGTAAAATTATTTTAAAATTTGCATTAAAAAAAAATAAAATAAAATATGACTACTAAAAAATTTCAAATTTGAAAAAAATTGATATAAGACAAACTTTTTTTACTTTTTTTATTAACTACAGTATTTAATTTTATTCAAAATAATATATTTTTATACATAATTTATTTTTTTCATACATGTACGATATTTTTATAATTATCGCTATTTGAGACATCAGATTTATCACAAGAGGATGTACAACTAGTGCCAACTTCATTTTTTAAAATTGGTTTTATAGTGGATTCGCCCAAACTAAAACATTTTCCAATCGCTGTTGATCCTTCCCATTTCGTTAAGCGATCTAAAATTGAAATTTTTGTTTACAAAGAAATTCATTTTCTTGAATGTTTTTTTTTTCTCTTCGTTAGAGTAAACTAAAAGTTTAAAATAAAAATAAGAACTTAGACTTATGATAATAAAAAGACACCGACTCACCACTGTTGGGCAAAATTTAATTAAAACTAACAATTACAAATTAAATTCTTATTTTTATCTTTAATTTTTTAATTTTCAATGCCGTTTAAAAATCAAATTTCATCATTTCACATCATGTTATGTAATTTTAAATTGTTAATTACAATTAAAAATCAGATTTTAATTGTCAAATTTAATTGTGCCCAACGCTGTTACTCACCTTTTAAAAATAAACTTGCAGACACTAAATGATTAATTGATTACATACTCTTTTTTTAAAAAGCAAAAATATAATGTGATTTAAAATGCAAAAACAACAACATATATCGTATAGGCATCTATAACGTTTGAACAGATTTACATTATAATCTTATAAAATTTATTACTTGCTGACACTAAATGTTTAATTGATTATGTACTCTTTTTTAAAAAAGCAAAAATATAATGTGATTTAAAATGCAAAAACAACAACATACATTATTTTTCATCTATAACGTTTGAACAGATTTACATTATAATCTTGTAAAATTTAATGTGTGTATATAGAATGGGGAAATCCTGATTTTAAGTGAATTATGAACTTTTTTATTGCATAAAATATATTACAGCACTATTATAAAGCCTAAAAATATTGAAATTATTAGATGGAAGTCGACCTCCGATAAATGCGCTATTACTTTAAATATGATGTGATTGCGCAAAATTTATAGTATTTAAAGTAATAGTGCATTATCGGAGCTCAATTTCTGATCTAATAATTTTTATTGCATTAAAAAAATCGCATACCAAGATATTAAGAAGAAACATGAATCGCATAACTTCAAAATCGCATTAAATAAATCTGCATAAAACGAGACCCGGTGTACTTACTTTCTTTTAACATTTCTGGAAAAAAAGTATTAAAAGATTGCTTTAAGAATTTTTTTCCAGAGATGTTATAAAAATTATAAAATCTAAGTTAACAGAAACTAATTGTAATTGTGGATTATAGTATCTTTTTTCCCCTCACTAAATATAACATTTTCTTCAGCGATTTAAATACTATATCTATTCAGTTCTGTCTGATAGTTGAAGCACATGTAATTTTTTCAGCGTTTTTTTCTTCAAAATATTTTATTCCATATGTCTTTTGTAATATACCATTTGCAGAATTACTTGCTTTGAATAAAATACTCGTAATCAAAGTAAGCCTCTTAAATGTAATGAAGGAGTTACTTCCTTGCATGAAATGCTTCATAAAAAATTATAATGGCAGAACAAATATTTTTTTCATTAACAAATATCTCCTCCAACAAAGAAATGTTTAACTTGAATATCACGTGGCCAATTGCTGAAAGAGATTTTATATATAAGATATTATATTAGAATTGGTTTGATGAGTGAATTCTAAATGTCAACAAACATGTTCAACTTATTGCACACCGAGTTTCATCCATAAAAAGAAAAAAAAAACTAAACTGAGACTTTACGGATTTATTGAATTTTTTTAATAATTTTAAATGGGTATTGAAACGATGATTGCTTATAAGAAAGACCTAAATAAACTAGTAATAACTTATGATATATGATTTAAACATTATTTTTGAAAGGTTTATAGAAATTTGCATTGAACTATAAACAGTAAAATAAAATATATGCCAATCAAATTGTATGGCGTTAAAACATTAGACTCATTATACTATCATTATTTTTCTTAATATAATATATTTTATAAATGCATGCATTGCTTATGAATATTTACTAATTGGTCTGGGAAAAAGAATATTCAGGATAGAGATTTTAAATGTTTTCTCTTACAGCACTTATTAATAAGAGCTTGTTTGATCTATTGGTATGCTCTCTAAATTGCATTTTTGTAAATACAAGCTTTTTATAAAGCAATGTCACGATCTATATGACTTTATTGATTATTAAACTCATTTAACTAAAAACCAAAAAGAATTTTTTTGGTACCCCATATTTTAAATAGACACAAGTTCTTTGCCGTCTAAAATTGAAAATTGTTATAATACTTACTTTATAAGGAGCCATTAGTAGATGTATAAATCATATCTTAGTTGATAAAAGAAGTACGTAGCAAAGTAGGAAGTTCAACTGCTCGAACTTCTTATAAACTTCTTAGTAATAAATCAATCAATTATTTTTTATTGATGTATATCGGTTAGAGCCACCTTCATGCTCTTTATAATTTTGAGATAATAACTCAACTATTTAATTATATACATTTAAATTGGGATAGCCGTTAATTTTTTCTATTTGCCAAAGAAGGTCCAAAGTGCCTGAAGTAAATTACAAATATCAGATAATACGCAATAAATTGCCTACACTTATACCTCTGCAAAAATGAAAAGGATATGGATTGGGTTTGTAAATTTTAACAAAACTGAAATTTTCAAAGTATTAGCTTGAGAACAATATAAAATGTAACCAAATAACCCATTGAAACCAAAATAAAATAAATTATTTTATTTTAGTTTTATTTTTTGTCGGATATCTCAAATCTTTAATGTGGAATATAATGTGTCTTTTTGGTGTATTGGAAAAAGTGTTTCCCAATTAATAAAATAATTAAGATAAATCATCAAAATTTAGAAACATTTTTAAGATTCTTTACTTTGATAATCGGTACAATAGATAATTATATTCGTCCCCCACTATAGTTCACAAAATTACAAACATTAATTTATTGCTTAGTCACTAGTGGAAAGACAAAAACACGACTCGCTTCCAATAAAACCTTGCTTTCTAATATATTTCCATTATTACCAGCTTTCTGCTGACAACTTAACTATGTATGGTTGCCATTGATAAATATTAATGTGTTTACCGTGCAAAGTACGATTCTATGAGTAACCTACAACTCTATTAATTTTTTTTTCATATGTCATAGCATCGGCTGGGACGCGAACCCACAACCGTCTGCAACCAACTACTTGCTTGCAAGGCGACTGCGATGACATCTCGGCTAATAACGCTTGACACAACTCTATTAATTGACTATTCTTAAAGGAATTTCAGCATAATAAAAAAATTATCCTACTATAAAATAGTAATTTGTACTAATAATCAATTACTGATTTAATAATCAATATAAATAATCTGATGGTTCATTGGTTAGGAGATTATGAAAATTTCAAATTATTGAAGTGATCAGTTTGAGTTGTATTCCAGTAGGTTCTAGCTTTTTATTCCATTATTCTATTATTATATGAATTCACAAAGATCAGCTGTATATTGTAAACTATAATAAAAAATATTCATCTGACATGTTTTAAAAGAACTATTTTATTTACTATGCCAATCCCAAATAGCGCTAGACCTACATATACTATAATGCAATATAACTAATTTTCATACATACTATTTTATAGTTTTTTTATAATCGATCTATTAAACTTTTATAATAGTGAAGTTGTTCAGAATAATAGTTATTCAAGTATTATTGAGTTTGTGAAGTAGGGTTTTAAAATAATTTTGGTTTTTAAAATCTGTAATTTTTTTTTAAAATAAGCGATGTAATATTTTTTGGGTTAAATCAATTTCAACAAAATATTTTTTAGTAATAGGAGAACATAAATTTAGGATTGAAAATAGTATAATTAAGTATAACTATCAAAGATAATTCTAAGCAATAACAATAGAATTAATTTTCAAATCGTTTTTAAATTTGTTGAATATTTCTGAATAAAAATATAAATTCAGACTATTTTTTTTATATTACAAGTCTAATGATCCCTATGTACTTATCAAATATTAGTAAAATATTATCATTATCATCGAAATAAATAATATCCACCGTGCTTATTGCAAACATGAGTAATAAAAAATATGATTATAAAAGATTAAAGAGTAGTAATCAAGGTAGAGGAACTTGGTAGTCTTAAAGTAAATTTTATCTCAATATGAAATATTGTCAACATGGTTGTAAACACGTTAAACAAAATATAATCATAAAAATATGGTTATAAAAACAGTAATTTACAGAATCAAATCCCATGTAAACTTTCAACATTTAAACCAACTCAATCCAACATTCGTAGTCATTCATTGTATTTGTCTGAAAGTTTGTCATTTATAACCATTGTAATTATATGCTGAACTGTTTTCATTATTTAGAATTAATTGTTAAATATCTTTAAAAATTCAAACTTTATTATACTTTTCAAATGCATTCCACTGTTAATAATAGGACATAATTCAATATTTACGAATTTAAATAAGCCTCGGGGATTTGGATTTTCATACTATATTGTCATTGCTCTAGTAAGCAATTGCGGCAGAAGAGCAGCGATAATACGACTGAAAGATTTGCGTTATACTAACATGTAACTATTATTAAGAATGATTTGAAAATATAAATAAATTTTTAATGTTTTTAAAAGAGATGTAATGATTACTCTCAAAATGTTTTGTTATATTAACTTATATGCTAGTGAATGTAATAAAAATCTTTAAGTAAGATTTGAATATTTATAAAGACATTTAATAATTAATTGTAGCTGATAGGAATAGTCTAACATATAATTACTTGTTGTCAAACAATTATATAATTACAGTTTTTAATTACAAATGTTAGCTAATCTCATATTTAAGTATATCCCTAGAAAAAAAGCCTATTAATTCTAAAACTAAGATACACTTATACGATTATGTTCATTTCAAGATAAAACCTGTCCATAAATATATTGAACTTGTATCTATTGTTTATAATACATATTGTCAATAAATGTTTATAAATTTAACTTTATTGGTTCAATATTATTTTAAAATCTACTTGATATGCAATTGTATACTGAAGAATAAAATGTATGTCAAGAAAGACTACCAAATTTATAGAAAATCAAAATATCTTTTAGTTCTAATGTCATATTAAGGTTTTAATTCTGGATTAATATTTTTTTTTACTTCGCGATATATATAAATCACATCATCATAGTGCAGTATATTGGCTCTTCAATTACTGCATACAAAAGTTAATTTGCGAACTAGTGGGTTTAATTCTCAAAACAGATCGATGCTAACTAATTTACAGTTTATACAAAGTTCTGATTCCTGCCAAGCTGTGTTAGAAAAATACACTATGTACACACAATAATCAATACTCGCACGATAATTCTTATAGTTTCTACGTCTAACTTCTCTTCTTTCTCCATGAGGGTAATACGCAATTCCCATGCTGTTCTCTTGCAACGGATGCTCTGCTCGAATTCACTTAAAAACACTATGTACTCACTCTGTTGATCTTTTCAAAATGGCTCCCTTTTTATATGTTTGCTTTCTTTTGTTTCCTGGAGTAACTCTTATAAATTAAGGTGGGATTTAATTAAATTGGGTTTGTTAATTAAATTCCTTCGTTATCTGTTTAATTAGTTTGTTACAATTGATTGCATTTCAAGCTAACATCTATGATTAAAATATCAGTAGCAAAATTTAAAGATTTAACAATAAAATAATATTTTAGAATAAGATACTTTCATATGTACGTTTAATTTAAAATGCATATATTACAATACCTCCCCTTACTCCAGAAAACCCCATGATGCGACTCCTCGGTGCTTTATTTTTTCTTTTTCCAAACTGGGGAAAAACTTTATTTTTGTGATTAACCAATGTAACCTTAAAATTTGTGCAAATTCTTTTTCTTTGCCGCCCTGAGTGCCTTTTTCTCCCACTTGGAGAGAGTCTGATTTTTTCGTTGTTCTACAGTTTTTGTATCTGGCAGCTCACTGGTTAAAGATTGCTGCTCTTCTAAAAAATCTTTGGAAGTGTCTTCTTCATTTTTACTTTCGGCCATTTTTTCTTGTGGCTCCATTTCATACAGCTGCCAACTCTCTACCTGTTCGGATAATTCTGACATTGCGAGTTTACTTTGCAATTTTTCACTAAGTTCTCAGTTTTGTTGTTCAAGTTCTATTACTCGTTATCTAGAAACCTTCAATCTTCCTTGAAATTCTTTGAGTTCAGCTGATTTCTGTTTTATGGCCTGCTGGCTTTATGCTAGGGATCACTGCAGCTGTTTTTTTTTCTGTGACCAACATATCTATCATATGTATGTGAATCTGGAGTTGCTCCTTCAAAGAATCTTGCTGTTTACACTGCTTCTGTTCAGAGTCTTTCCAATCATCAAATTGATTTTGTAATTTAATGATCTCTGTTTGTGCTTGCGAAATGGTCCTGTCTCTTTCCCCCTTGGTAGATATATATTTAATACTATATGCTCTACCATTTGTGTCTGGACTATATTTCCTTTGTTGACTATATTGTCTGCATGCATGTACAAGGTGGCCCTTAGTTCATCATTTGAAACATGTTTCCATTTGCAGTCTTTACCTATGTGGCCTGTTTCCCCGCAGCAGTAGCATTTAATTCTGTTATTTCTTTGGGGCTCCCATTGAAACGAACATATTTCTGTTTTATCAGTTTTGAAAACTTGCTCGTAACTTTTCTCTTTTGATCTGAATGCCTGTGCCTGTTCTAGAATTAGCTCAAACATTATTCCTTTCTTTATAGCGCTTTCATAGGTTAGGTCTTCCTCTGTTAACAGCTGTTGTCTGAGCCTGTCATCAGACATTCCCCATAACAGTTGATCTAATACTATTTCTTCTACGAACTTACCGTACACACAATCTTTCGCTAGCTCCTTGAGAGCTAAATTATACTGTTTGATTGTTTCACTATTTAGTTGTTTTCTATTTCTTAATTGTAGGCATGCTATATAGCAGGATGGGCGAGAGCTAAAAGATTTGTTTAGCCATTGGGATAATTCCTTGAATGGTACATTCTCATCTACAGGACTTTGGTATAATTTATTGGTGATTTCAATATTTTTTTTCCCGAGAAACATAAGAGGGCAGCTACTTTCTGCTTGTTGTCTTCAATGCCATTTAAAATGAAGAAATTTTCGATTTGTGACAGGTATAGTGGCCAATCGGCCGCATTTTCCACATCGAACTCTCCAATAGAGTTTTGTCCGAAAACTGACATTTTTTTATTAATAGCTGGTTATTCACTGTGGTTTTTAGGTTCGACTGCACCAGATTGCAGTATATTGGCTCTTCAATTATTGCACACAAAAGTTAATTTGCAAACTAGTTGGTTTAATTCTCAAAACAGATCGATGCTAACTAATATACAGTTTATACAAAGTTCTGATTCCCGCAGAGCTGTGTTAGAAAAATACACTACATACACATGATAATGAATACTCACACAATAATTCTAAACATATAGTTTCTATGTCTAACTTCTCTTCTTTCTCCATGAGGGTAATACGCAATTCCCACACTGTTCTCTTACAACGGATGCTCTGCTCGAATTCACTTAAAAACACTCTGTACTCACACTGTTGTTCTTTTCAAAATGGCCCCCCTTTTATATGTTTGCTTTCTTTTGTTTTCTGGAGTAACTCTTATAAATTAAGGTGGGATTTAATTAAATTGGGTTTTGCTAATTAAATTCCTTCATTATCTGTTTAATTAGTTTGTTACAATTGATTGCATTTTAAGCTAACATCTATGATTAAAATATTAGTAGGAAAATTTAAAGATTTAACAATAAAATAATATTTTAGAATAAGATACTTTCGTATGTATGTTTAATTTAAAATGCATATATTACACATAGCCAATGCTAAAATTAACCAATAGAATATATTATCTGAGTACTTCCTTAACAACAGATTGCTAATAGTCTCATTTAATTTTAATCATTTGTTTGGTGAAATAATTTAAGTATTATAATCAGTTACTATGTGCACTTTTACAATTTAATAAATTATAAAGAATAGAAATTAGATAAGTTTTAATAATTATAGATATATGTACCATAATAAATACTGATAAAATTTATTATTGTCCATTTTAGTTGGTAATGATTGTCCTTCGCCTCCCAATTTAACAGATGCCAATATTCTGAATCCGAAATCTAAATGGGTAGTTGGAGATGTAGCACAATACACCTGCCCTAATATAACTCGAAATATAGCATATGAGTCTCAAATTGATTCCACCATGAAATGTAATTCAAAAAAAGTCTGGAATGGGTTTTTTCTAGACTGTACAAGTGAGTATTTAAAATTTGCCCTCATCATGGTCATCATCATCATCATCATCATCATTATTATTATTATTATTATTATTATTATTATTATTATTATTATTATTATTATTATTATTATTATTATATTATTATATAGTCTATATTTTATTTTAATTAACTTTAATGATGTAAACATAAATCATTCTCCAACAATTCTTAAAGGATGATCACCAAATAACAATTGAATTTTTAGTTTATACTGAATCCTTCGTAAATAATTAAGTTATAGTAACTTCAATCAGAATTTATAGATTTGGTGATTTTTATAATTTATATTATAATATCAAATATGCTGATTGGGAATAAATATGTTGGTCTATAAATGTAAATGAGGCAGTTGATTTATTTCAAAAAATTATGGAGATATTTTAAAAGATATAATATCCTTACATTATATGTCATCTAAAAAATAATCTCTCTATATTTCTAAAACAATGATTTGTATTTATATAACAAACTTAAGCATCATATATTATTTAAGCAGTCAAGATCAATAATTTTTTATGATAACTTTATAAATTTTAAAAGACTATTTAAATTCCTAGAAACATTTACTTCAAAAGATATATTAGAAATCTAGTGGATATATATATATATATATATATATATATATATATATATATATATATATATATATATATATATATATATATATATATATATATATATATAAGTGAGATTTTAGTACTGTATTTTAATTAATATAATAGTAACAATTATAAGAAAATATTAAGTATAGATTTTTCATTCACTAATGCATTTTTGATTACATCAGTTCAATCATTCTAAAATAAACATGGATAAAGTTAAACATCACTTAGATGTCCCCAGTTTGATGGGAATTAATGTTCACTTCTGTTAGTTTAATAGATTATTCTTTGTATAGATAAAATTATAATTTTTATCAAAATCATACTTCATGCTCAAGGAATACTGATATCATGGTAATATTGTTTAATTGTCTTACTGTGTGAAATATAATTTTGATCAAATTATTAGATGAGTGAAAGTATGATTCATCTGATATATATATATATATATATATATATCAGATATATAGTCCTTGTGGATTGTATATATATATATATATATATATATATATATAAATCCACAAGGACTCTTCAACATAACATGCATACAAAATTATTTCTTTGCTCTTTTCTCTTAATGTCCTTTATTTAAGTAATTAATCTGTTTTTTTTTTTAAAGACGGGTGTGAAAATATGCAATGTTAAAATATTTTTCATATATAAATTTTATTTTGCCATCAAAAATGCATATGTCAAATAGGTTGATTTTGAATAAGGATAGCAGATCTTTCTGTTATTATAGTACTTGAATTGAGAATCAATGCGTTCATACAATTGTAATTGAATTATTTAATATAGTTTATAGTCCTAATATTTTCTTAATATAAGTTTTGTTAATAAACATTATTTTATTTATGAATTCTATTGTTAATATTATTCCATTAAAACTATGCTAGAAACTCATACATAAACACACACACACACACATATATATATATACGTACCCAGAAAACACATTTACACACATATATATATATACGTACCCAGAAAACACATTTAACATGAAATAACCTGATAAACATCATTTAACAAAGATTGATGGGAGTTGAATTTCCCTAATTAAATGTAATTAAGATTGATGATAAATGTTCATATCATATGTCTCATCTATCAGTTTTATATAATATATCTGGTTATAATTCTTATCATCATACATTGGATCATAATATCTCAGAGGGCTTCCTTAACTTTCATTAAAAGATCATTTGCTCCATCTCTCAATTTGGGATTTATGTGGGTTATAAGAACCAATTATGCCATACTTTTCTAAGATCGTGTTATTGCAATATATATATATATATATATATATATATATATATATATATATATATATATATATATATATATATATATTGTAACCATATATTTTAGTATAAAATATATTAATTGATGTAACTGGTATAAAAATTTCTCTTTCTTCTTTTGGTGATTTGATTGGCTTGATTTGCACTTTGAACAGATTACTCTCTTATATTATTTTAATAAATTTAAATTTGCTTCTTTCCATATGCTAACTCATATCAAAATGTTTAACTTTTTAAAAATTTGACAACATATTAAATTTGGTAAAATAGTATTAAAATATAATGTTTTGTTTTATTTGTTTAAAGTAATCTTAAAAATTATTTCTATTGAATTAACAAAAAACCATTTGTTCAATTAAAATAAATTATTAAAAAATAAATACAGTAATTACGTATGCGTCTCAATGTAATAAAAGAAAAGAGCGCGAATTTAAGAGAAGATCGTCTGTTAGTTTGCTTTTGGAGGAGAGAAAGAAAAGAAAATGGTAAAGGCAAATGGTGTAAATTTGATAAGCTTATTTTAAAATAGTTAATAAGTAAACGGATTACCACAAAATTTGCTATAAACGTAAAAATAACCTAGTGGTATTTAATTAAGATGAATTGCTAAATTTAAAAAGTCTGTTCAAGTCGGCTGGCCAAGTGGATCAGATCACCGGTAAAAATTTTCCAATATTACATTTTTAAAATGTCGGAGCTTCCCAGTTTAAAAGAATTAATTGCAAGAGTTTGGTATGTTTTAAAATGTTTATTATTCTACAATTTGGAAAAATTAAATAAGTATTTTAATTACAGAAGTTTTATGAAAATGAAAATTTGCTTTTTAAAAAAGAAGAAGTTTAAATTAAAGTAAAATATTAAAGTTGTCAACATAGCTTAATATTTCCGTTTCTAATTCTAATAAAATATAGTATTAATTGATATTTAACTTTACAATGCCTATCATATATTTGCTAGTTAATTTGTTTAACATTTGGATAATAGTTAATCAAAGCTATTTTCTAATTTTAACGTCAGTTTGAAATGATTAAATTAATTGCTATAATTGGTATTCCTAGATTTAAGCGTGGATAAATAAATATTAGCATGGATGTGATAAACTTGGAATATTTTTAATAGAGAAATGTAGAAATTAATAACTTATGAAAAACATTTTCATTTAAGTTCTGCGTGTCATGTTTGAAATTGTTTCTTGTTTATGGAGCCACGTAAAATCGTTAATCTAATAGTGATTATAATAACTAACACAAATGGATAAAATTACATGTTTGGAATTCAACTATAATTATAGCTATTACTTCATACATTTATTGTTCAACACATCGTACATGGATTTCACGGATCATATTTGGAGTTATAAAATGCTATACAATCTAATTTGTGACACACACACCTGCTAAAATTCATGTATTGAACTATAAAATGCTATACATTTAATTTATATCACACACACACCCATTAGATTTTATGTATTTGATGAATAATTCATTGCTTTAATTTTATCGTTATATGAACTTGCATGTGAAGTTCATAAGTTATATTTTATTAAGTTTAAATTAATAGGGGTTGAATAAAATATTTATTCAAGAGAATAGCGCTTGCGAAAAAGCTTAAAAGTACTGAATGAATTCATGAGATGTATCAATCTTTATGAGTTATTTGTTAGTCTTTCCAGATTTATATTCCTATACTAATATTACTTATATTATATTACACATGTTTTATTTTAAGAAAGATAAGTTAGTACATTAGTTGTCCTGATTAGCGTAACATTTATTATGCAAGAACCCACATTTGCTAAAGTGTTAGTGTATTCTGAATGGTCAGAATAACTGAGGGGGATGATTTTGCACTTTAATGTGAAGTAAATAGTAATGTTGTTTTAGAATGTAAAGGGCATTAATCTGTGCTGGTGGTTAATCCGCAGATTACTTTATTGCCATTTTTTGTATTTTACATTCATTCCTGCGCTGGTGGTTAATCCGCGGAATGGTGTACTTGTACTTATTGCTTTATGATGGTGTATAAATCCACAAAACGTTTAGTGTTATTTAATTCCTCCGTGTAGATGAATACATCCACAGGAATATGTTTTACTTCATAGATATAAGTTGGGCAAAGTATTTTAGTTAATCTGCTAAATCATCTTCTTTCATTTGTAAGCATAATTTATAAGTTAGATCATCAACTTGTAGCAGGACATTCTATTCAAGTTACTTCATAATAATTAACTGTTGGTTGATTACTATTTACCGGAGTGTAAGTTTAAATTATCACTTTATTTAATGATTGCATTGTAGCTAAATCCTACAGACATAATATTATTTATGATATTATTATAAGTTTACGGTATGGATTTATTGAATCTGGAAATGACGTTAAATATTTCATGAGTTGATGCTGAATTTAATATAATTTTCTCAATATTCATTGTATCAAATTGAAATATATGGTATGATTAGGTTTTTAAAAACTGTACCTATGAGATGTTATTGAAGAAAGTCGATGGAATTATAATTTATTTATTTTATTTGTTTATTTATGTCTTTAATTATAACATTGGAATTAATTACTTATTATTCATAATTTTGTAAATAAAAGTTGATTTATAATTAAACTTACTGTGACGTTGCTATGTGTCATTTGTAAAATCAGAAATCATAAACCTTGGATAGAGCATACATTGAAGTACATACTATCGTCAACATGATATAAGAGTTTAGTGATATTTTGAAAAAACATTTGGATGCTTTTAGTCTTTGGTAGTTTATGATGTGTGGGGTACAATAAAATCCCATTTACCTTTTTCATCATTTTGGCTTTGCGTAGTTGATTCTAGTATACAAAATAAATTGATTATTAAACCTGTAAACAGATTTATCAGATAATAACATGATTGAATATTTACTTAACGTTTTAAATTGTCATTTGTCAGTATAATAAGAGTCTCAGTAATATAGTAAACTATAAAAAAAAAAAAAACCCAAGTATTTATGTTTATTTATTGCAAAGCTTTCCCTAGACTAGCATTTGTATTAGAAATCATATAGATGGTTTAAAATTTCATAATCTTATGTAGTTATACAAATTATGCCATCTTGTACATGGTTGGCCATCGGGTCTCATACAATAAAAATCGCAAATTAAGGTTTGAAAATAATAACATTACACTTATAATTTGATTAAAGTATTTTATCATAATACTATGGTAGTTCTTCGCGGTACACCCTGGCTGTGATCAAATTAAATCATAAAAAGTTGAGGTTAGATCATTAGTTTGGTCTGTGGTAAGTTGCCCCAGATGTTGATTGTGGTCTTTCGTGCATAAAATAGATAGCATGATATGCTTTTGGATACAGCTCTTAATAGCTGACAATGTGCAACGGGAATTGATCAGTGATAGAAGTTACGATTCTTAGTGCATTTGCGTTTCTGTAGTTGGGACCACACAATTTACGGTTACAATTTTGAGTGCCGCAGCGGGTTCGGCACGATGGGTAGTTGAAGGGGCGAGCGGATGGTTACAATATATATATAATTATTTCACACAATATCAATCCAAAATACAGTAAATAAATATTTTAAATATACTTTCTTCAGAAATACTTTTAACTATCTCAGTAGTCTTTGTCAACTATTCAAAATTCAAAAATAACGTCACAACAATACGTCATATAAACGTTTTCCCCACAATTCATCAATTTTATAATTCCGACAATTCACTAATCTTAACATTTGCGTCTTGTCTATTAATCAAATGTTGTTCTTATTTATTGATCAATAAAGCTTTCCTAATTTTACGTTTATTATGGTTTCTTTCAATCCCCATAATTTTAACATTATTAAAATCAAAATTAAATCCATAATTACAAATTCTGTTATGATCAAAGAATATAGAAGACGAAATATCTCCATTTTTATCTGAAATTGAATTTTGAAACTGAATTTTGAAATTGAATTTTGAACTGAGCTTGTTGAAAGTACTTCTGAATAAAGTATATTTAAAATAGTTATCTACTGTATTTTGGATTGATATTGCTTAAAGTAATTATATTTTTATAATAAATTTTAATACCATAGAAATTATGTAATAAAATATATTCTACTAGAGTATGTAGACAATTATCGACTATTGCAGTAATAAAATTTTGATATAAAACAATATATACAGTATTGCTTTCCTAAGACAGGCTTTTAATACAGCATATCTTAGTCATTATCAACTATTACGGTCATAAATTTTTGGAATAAAACAATATTTATTACTTTACTGAGCTAGGTTTCTTATATACAAATTCCTGGTCAACAAACTTATAAATATTGTTTTATACCAAAAATTTATTGCCACAATAGTTGATAATTGTCTACTTATTCTTGTACAATACATTTTATTATATATATATAATTAGTCAGATTAATATATGTTGAATAAAGTTGAATAAATAAATTACTATTATTTTTTAAGTTGTTATTATTGTTGTTGTTATTATTATTATTATCATCATCAACATCGTCATCAGTAGTAGTAGTAGTAGTAGTAGTAGTAATAGTAGTAGTATTTGTTATTATTATTATTATTATTATTATTGTTGTTGTTGTTATTATTATTATTATTATTATTATTATTATTATTATTATTATTATTATTATTATTATGAAATATTGAGTATTAATGATTTTTTAAATATAAATATAAAAGTTATTTTACTTAAAGTATATATAATCTTACTCTTAAAATATCTTGATTTACTAGCTTATGAACTTTGTGATCCACCACCACTCTATCCAAAAGCAAAAATTAATTATACAAAAAATATATGGAATGAGACTAATCTTGTTTGGATTGATTGTGAACCTGATGTGACTCCACCAAGAGCTTCTATAAAACTTACTTGCAAAAATGGAACATGGAAAGGAAGGGATATTTGGTGTGGAGGTTAGCAAAAAATTATCTTGCTTTCATAGAAACATATAATGAGCAAATGTTTTGATTTATATTTTTATTAATTGTTTTTATTGATTTTAAAATATGTGTTTGTTAACTTTTGATATTTTTCTAGTTATAATTAATTTTAAAATCTGCGTTTAGTATATTTAAAGTCAATAGAATTGCTTGAAAATTGATATATAACTAAATTATATCACACTAATTCATTTAAAATACTTATGTAACAGAAGATGGGAAAATATGAAAAATATTCAATAATGTCATGTATTGTATGAAACAATTATTCTTAGAATTTGTATTTGTTTTAAATAATTATGCAAGAGAGCAATTTAATTTTTTTAATTTAATAACATTTTTAAAACTATTTTAAACTCTTTATGTATATATATAATATTTAGTATGTCTACATAATTATATATGCATAATAAATCAGTATCTAAATTTACTATCAAAATTGGTTTACAGTTTTTATTTTTATTTTAAAACAATTATTTTAAAAAACAGCTTAAATAGAAAATTTTCTGGTCAATTGCTGCTTTTTTATAGCAGCTATCTTTGTTGCAGTTTTTAAAAGTGTATCGCTTATTTTCCTATTAATATCATTCAAATCTGAATCATGTTCAAAATCTATTAATATTTGAAAACGGTTTGCAAGTTCTAATTTAAATTCATTATAATGTTTTTGCAGATTAGGAATATCAATTGTGAATATTGTTTTTTAAACATCACATGATCATCATTTATTATATTTACACAAGCTGTATACACAAAGGCTAAACTCTCCACACAGTAGTGCAACCAGTGCAAGCCAGAGTAATAATTATATGCAAGCAAGTTTGTGAGTAAAATCCCTACCTACTCATTCAATACCTCCTGACTAATTTCTAACTTAGAGCTTCTATCGGTGAGGAGCCTTAGATCTGAGAGCACTGCATCTCGATCTTAGGATTTAATTCATCCCTCCAGCAACCACCTTTTACCTAATTAGATAACTATAAAGCTTTGAGTGCAAAATGAATACACAATAATATTTTTAATAGAAGCTCATTATCTTGTATAGTTGTATAGATCTGAACTGAGTTCAGCATTCATATTTTTTGGTGTCTTTGGTGACTTTAATAACCACAGTCACCATAATCCTATTGATGAGGATTGGTTTTAAACCACTAAACATCACATGTTCACCATTTCTATGCTTATATATGCTGTTTACACAGAGGCTATTTTCTCCATACAGTAATGCCACCAGTGCAAGCCAGAGTAATCAATGGGTACAAGAAGAATTGTGCATAAAAGCTCTATCTAGTGCCTACTAATTTGAAGATATTGGATGAGTAGATACTAGATAGAGACTTTATGCACAAACCTTCTTGCATCCATTGATTACTCTGGCTTGCATTGGTGGCACTACTGCATGGAGAGTTTATCCTCTGTATAAACAGTTTGTGTAAGCATAGGAAATGATAGTCATGTGATGTTTAGTGGTTTAAAATCAATTATTCCTTATAGGATTATGGTTTCTGTGTTATTAGAAAAGCAAAGACACCAAAAAGTATGGATGCTGAATTGAGTTCAGACTTATACAATTATACAAGCTAATGATCTTGAATTAAATACATTATTGTATTTTTTATTTTGCACTCAATCTTTATAGTTAGCTAATAAGGTAAATGGTGGCTGCTGGAGGGTTGCATTAGATCCTAAAATGTAGGTGCAGTGCGCTCAGATCCATGGCTCCTCACTGATGAAATCCATAAGCTAGAAATTAATCTGGGGATATTGGATGAATAGGCACTAGATAGAAATTTTATATAAAAATATTCATGCATCCACTGATTAATCTGCCTTGCACTGATGGCACTACTTTATGAAGAGTTTAGCCTCTGTATAATATAGTTTTTCTTAATAATTTTTGTCTTTTTAGTTGTGCATTATTAATATGTATCTTACATCTCACTAATCAATTATCATTTCCTTTTTTAAATTTATTAAAAACATTGCTATCTTAAAATACATATTCCCTATTAGATTTGAAATATCAGGCACTCTTAAACCTGGAGGCTAATTGTAAATATAGGGGATTTGCACTCAGACTTTCAAAATTACTTCACTATCCACACTATCTCATACTAGTGATACACATGTGTGCGATCATCAGTAGTATGAGATATTTCCTATTAGTCAAATTTAATTCAAGTCTGCTGTTTCTTCATTTTTATGCTTTCATGTCCATTTCTGTTTGATATTTATTTTATGAGGAGTTCATAATATAATGTTTATTTTCTTCAAACTGTCACCATAACTAGATTTACCTTACAGCACTTTCATCTTTCAATTGTTTGCCAATTCTAACATTAAAATCTCCCATGACAATTCAAAAATGTTGTTTGGTCTGAACAAAAGTTCTTTGTTCATCTATATAAATATCCTCTACTTCATCACTATGAGAACTTGTTTGGGCTTAAACATGAATATCTGCAATTGATTTCTGCTATTAATATAAATAACCGATCTTGACATGCTGTCTGATACACCATAAATCTCCACAATGTTGTTCTTCCACTTTTTTTACTGACGGTGAATCATATCCACTTGTACTTTCAATGTTTGTGGTTTTGTGGTATAGTACATGCCTAGTTTTTAAATTGTCTTTTCACATTTTGTTTTAAATTCACAAACGTCAATAATGGCCATTTATTATTAGATAGATCTTCCAATTCTTGCAATCCTTCTTCATATGAAAGTTATATGCAGTTTTAAGTATCCAGATAACATGTTATCATCAAATGTCAACCTGTGTCTGCAATCAGGAAATTCTTAGCACCATTCTCATTCAGCTACCAACCACTACTTTGCCTGGTGACTTTACAACCACCTGACCATAAGGACCTTGATTTATTTTTCTGTCCCGATTGTAAATAACTATTTATAAAAATGCATTCAATCTGCATTCACAAAAATTCATAATGATTTTTCAATTGAGAGCTGTCAGGCAACTGGAAAGAAAGAATATATTGTTTTTTTATCTTGAACTCGGGGGTAAAAAGCCAGTAAATTCACCATATTGGCTAATGTGTCTGGGTGAGCAGGTCATCCATGTTCATACACTATATGAATAATCATTTAGTAATAACAGCTGCAACGAGAAGAACGTATGCGGAATTTTAGAAAAATGCCCTGCTCAGTTTATTTAATGCTTCCAAGAGGAATTTAAGTGTCTCCTTTCAGTTAACAGAAAAGTTTATATTAAATCCCATACTATCAAATTTTATAAACTTTCACCAAAATAGTTTCGAAAGTTTTCTAAACTGAAGAATAACAAAATATATCCAGCATTATCAATTTCATTAGCCATTTAACTCTAGGAACTCTAAAATTTGTTGTAGATTCTTTAAAGCGGTAATCAGTATTAAAGTTACATTATGCTCCAGCTGTTTAAAATAGAGAAAAATGCATGTGTGTTGTTGCATTCTTATCGGATGTGAATGAAGCTGAAAGCAATGATATTTCTAACTGTACATGGATTTATAAATTTATAAATATGTATACTTTCATTATATATGTATCAAACACACACACACTCATATATATATGAAAAACAAAAAACACAAGTTAAAAAACTTGCATACGCTTGTATTTATGACAATAGATGGCGTTATACCAAAAACACCTTCAAGCGTTTGTTTACATAAACATCAGAGCGAGTATTTCACTATCTCTAACCGAATTTCCACCTTCATATCATGATTTCAAGCTATTTGCTATCATCAGTGAAGGACAGGATTAAGAAACTAGATCTAAAACACAAACTCTGAGCGTTTAAGAAACAGTTTCTATTCAGCTTGCGAGTGTGAATCTTTTAGACACGTAATGTCTTCAAACTCAGCATCGCATGCCAGATAGCTACATGGGTCTGATATCAGTTCAGCATCACCACATAGTAGAAGTCTCTGCAATATATATCATTGCAAGAAAGATCTCAAAGGTACATTTATGAAAAACAAAAAACACAAGTTAAAAAACTTGCATATGCTTGTATTTATGACAATAGATGGCATTATACCAAAAACACCTTCAAATGTTTGTTTACATAAATGTCAGAGTGAGTATTTCACTATCTCTAACTTAATTTCCACCTTCATATCATGATTTCAAGCTATTTGCTATCATCAGTGAAGGACAGGATTAAGAAATTAGATCTAAAACACAAACTCTGAGCGTTTAAGAGTTTCTATTCAGCTTGCGAGTGTGAATCTTTTAGACACGTAATGATATATATTGCAATGATATATATTGCAGAGACTTCTACTATGTGGTGATGCTGAACTGATATCAGACCCATGTAGCTATCTGGCATGCAATGCTGAGTTTGAAGACATTACGTGTCTAAAAGATTCACGCTCGCAAGCTGAATAGAAATTGTTTCTTATACGCTCAGAGTTTGTGTTTTAGATCTAGTTTCTTAATCCTGTCCTTCACTGACGATAGCAAATAGCTTGAAATAATGATATGAAGGTGGAAATTAAGTTAGAGATAGTGAAATACTCACTCTGACATTTATGTAAACAAACGCTTGAAGGTGTTTTTGGTATAACGCCATCTATTGTCATAAATACAAGCGTATGCAAGTTTTTTAACTTGTGTTTTTTGTTTTTCATAAATGTACCTTTGAGGTCTTTCTTGCAATGATATATATTGCAGAGACTTCTACTATGTGGTGATGCTGAACTGATATCATACCCATGTAGCTATCTGGCATGCGATGCTGAGTTTGAAGACATTACGTGTCTAAAAGATTCACGCTCGCAAGCTGAATAGAAACTGTTTCTTAAACACTCAGAGTTTGTGTTTTAGATCTAGTTTCTTAATCCTGTCCTTCACTGACGATAGCAAATAGCTTGAAATCATGATATGAAGGTGGAAATTAAGTTAGAGATAGTGAAATACTCGCTCTGACGTTTATGTAAGCAAACGCTTGAAGGTGTTTTTGGTATAATGCCATCTATTGTCATAAATACAAGCGTATGCAAGTTTTTTAACTTGTGTTTTTTTGTTTTTCATAAATGTACCTTTGAGGTCTTTCTTGCAATGATATATATATTGCAGAGACTTCTACTATGTGGTGATGCTGAACTGATATCAGACCCATGTAGCTATCTGGCATGCGATGCTGAGTTTGAAGACATTACATGTCTAAAAGATTCACACTCGCAAGCTGAATAGAAAGTGTTTCTTAAATGCTCAGAGTTTGTGTTTTAGATCTAGTTTCTTAATCCTGTCCTTCACTGACGATAGCAAATAGCTTGAAATCATGATATGAAGGTGGAAATTAAGTTAGAGATAGTGAAATACTCACTCTGATGTTTATGTAAACAAACGCTTGAAGGTGTTTTTGGTATAATGCCATCTATTGTCATATATATATATAATGCCATATATTGTCATATATATATATATTGTAACCTAGTGTTATTGACACTTGGTTTATTTAGCATTATTTCCTACAGGAAAACAATGCAATCCTTTTCTAGGAAATAAAAAGTAAAATAATAATAATATTAAGTGATTAATAAAGTATGCTATTTACTCACTTTAACGTGTTTTAAGCAAATAATTAATAAATTTGGTAATCCAATGTCATTTTGAAGAAGAGCATAAATAATTTAGTTAAAATATGGTAACAATAAGAGCAATTTAATATAGTATAAAAGCACCTATCATAAACAGTAATTGATTTTGGATGGGTAGAGGGGAGAGTAGATGAATGTCTTATCATAAAGCACAGTAACTTCTGATAATTTTTTTTAAATTATTTAGATAATAATGTATATAAAATTATACATCACTAATAAGCATTAGTTAAAGATATTTATTATTATTTTTCATTATTTGTCAAATTATCTTGTAATCCATTTAAATCATACAGAAATATATAACTGTAATAAGTTTTTTTTTCCTTTCCTTTGTTTATGTATAATTAAATAATTATTTTTCTGTCAGAGGTCGCTAAAAGAAGACCGCTAAATTTTGTAGAAAATCTAGTCTGACATAAGTTTTACAAGGAGAAGCAGTGCTGAAATTCGGTAACAAATTTTTATATTTTTTATTGCAGAAATAAATTCAAGTAACATTTTAACAATATCATGTCTAGCTAAAATATTTTGATAAGACATCCATAAGCTTCTGTTGCTATCTACCTATTATAAAGCTTTTTATACTCAAAAATGTTCTATCTTCGGCTAAAGTGCAAAGTGAACGTATTGACTACAGCGATCACGGAAAATATCATTATAGTTAAACTAAGCAATATAAGTAATTTCCAAGAAATAATTAATTATTTGTTAACTTTACCTTATTTAATAATCTTTTCATGGTATAAAAGAAAAACTAGAATTAAAAGACATATTATAAAAGCCAAGGAAAGTTAACCAAAAAGTTCGCGCTCTTTCTAACAGAAATTGTCTGCTTTAGAAAATAATGCAAGTTCCCCACGTTAAAATCTGTTTTATTCACTGAAAATTATCAAGAAATAATAAATAATAAATGATATTTACTTATGCACCTGTATATTTTTTAAAAAGAAATATAAATTTTCTCAAGGCAAATATCGGAAAATTTGTATGTGTGCATTTACAGAGAATTCCATAGTAAAGAAAAATTATAATTCCTAGAGTAGGAATAAAAACTATAAACATTAGTGACCTAATTATAACCATAAAAAAATATGTTATATTATACATGAATTGGAGTCATTAAAACTTTATATCCACGTAAGTCAGCTGCAGTCAATAAAAATCATATTTTGGAAAAATTTGCGCATTCTTTTATTCATAAGCCAGCTAGCTAAAAATGATACATATCGCCAATCGTAAAAGAAAAGAATTGTAGATGTGATCGTTTATTGTCAAATATTCGTCATGTTAAAATCTGTATTGTTTTCTTGGATCCCATAATTATAGCAGTTAATTCAAGAAAGAATTAAAATCCACGCTGCTATGTTTTCTTTGCCTACTATTAAGTGCACCAGAAGGAAGGCAACTTTTTATAAATGAAATAATAAAATGTGTTTCTTGTTTAAATTTGCTTCGTGAACTACGAATGGATCAAGTTCTTCATCTGGATAAAGTGCCCAACGGAAAACATTTTTTTTTAGTGATATTATAAGCACTTGTTAAGTAATGATTTTTTTTTACTAATTTGTAAAATTATGTGTATTTTTTTTTATATCAGCAGGTTAAAGGCTATATATTTAAGCAATATTTAAATGACCTTATAATCATAAAGGTATGTTTTTATGTAATTATTCTAGGTTAAATTTATATTTGACATGAAAAAAAAATATTTTTTTTTAAAATGTGTTTACTTATGATATGTAATTATGAGTATCAATTTGGATGTTGGATGCGTTGAAGGGGAAAAATTTAGATCCTTAATAGGTAAAATATCTAGTTAAAATTATCAGAAGTAATTAAAGAGAAGTGCTATACAAAATATTACTTATTTAAAGTTTGAAACAAATTTATACTATGTTAATTAAGGAACTTATTCCCAATTATTCTTTATTAATGCATTCACTTGGTTTAGTTCAAAATACTATATTTCCAATTATTTGTTGAATGTTTCTTTGGCAAAAGTGAAAAGTATTATTGTATTCTGTGATATCCATTGATATCAGACGCTGATCTAAGTATACCCCGGAACATAAGTTTAGTGTAATTAGTGTATTTGCTTGTCTTGCCCCGATATAGCATCGGTATAGGCTTAATATGCGCCTAAGTAATAATTGTAATGTACTTATTTTGTGGGATAGAAAATAATCTCCCCAAAAGCTTTATTTTCCATGAGGGGAATAGATAAATCTAGTATTCGGGTATGTTTATAACCCAAGTGATCGCTTCTCATAGTTAGGACGATCAGTACTTTATATAGTATTTAGGGTATTTCATTCGTTAAAATCCCAGGAGAGGATTATATTTGGTGTGTGCTCCTATTATGCCCAATTAAGAGGCAAGGACCCACCAAACTATTTTAATATAGTAGTTAACTCTACAGCCCTTCGGTGTTATTCCATATTCCTCATGAGAAAATAGAGATAATTCCACCAAGGAAGGTGTTGAATATTGTGTTTGTTTAGAAAGTTATGGCAAGATAACGGGTATATTGGAGGTTAATTCCTCAAGCTCCATTTAGTATAAATAGAGTGCTAGTATATATGATCAATGTCTGGATTGTGCGACGGAATAGTATTGGTAATCCACACGTAAGTCAATGGAGAGAGTAAGTTTTAAAATTGCGTGATTAAAAATTTTCATTTGCCAATAGAGGGTTCAAATACTAGGTTTAATTCAGGTTAATGATTAAGTAGCACTCACAATATAACTTATACTGAGGAAAACAGTGTGTATAACAACTTCAGTTGTTATTAAGGTAAACATTAAAATAATAAGTGTAACTTCTGATACGTAACCCATAAATTATAATAAGTTATCTAAATAAAAACTATCATTTAATTAAAGATATGATAATAAAAAAATCGTTTGTACGCATTGCCTAGAATCAGATTAATTTTGTTTTAAAACAGATCGTTAGTCAGTAAATTTAAGTAACCGTTCTTATAAGATACACTAAACGGATAAGTTGATGTATCGATAATACTATTTATTTTGTTATATTCAATTTGCATAAAAAAAAAAAAGATGAAGAAGTAGTTCGAATCCAAGTCTAAAAGTATAGACGAATTAATATTAGTTATATTTTGTTTTATCCATATGGGATCGAATAAATTGTATATGTTTGTTTATTATGTTAATCATAAAAGATATTTTTGTTAAACCATAATAAAAAATTAGAATTTTGTTATAAGTTAATAATAAAGTATCGTCTTGTTACAAGTTGTTTAGAGTCATTTTTCTTATGTGCTAAATAAAAGTGTATTGGTATAATACTTGCAATACTTTCTTGAGTCCAAAATCATTTATGAAATCTTAAATTCAAAACGCCAGATAGACAATTGTAAGCAGATCAAAATATTTCATTATGTTATATTTTAATAAGAATTATTTAGGGAATTGAAAACTTCAGACCAAGACATTTTATTTTATTTTCTATGTGTGTAAAATCACTTTATTCCCAAACTACTAGCTTTGGTTGCACATTGTTGAATACCCATTTGAGGAAGTATCTAAGTAATAAATCTTAGTTAAATTATTGTGTTGTCATGGATAATGGAAGGACACAAAAGCACCCTTGTCTTTTCATCATTCCGACTGAGATTCTGGATTTAAAAGGCTTTATTATTCCAAATTATGCATTGTTATTGAATATGGTGATCATCTCGGTAAATATTATATTAGTTAATATGTGGATGAAGACACCTGGAATTTAAATAAGGTAAATATTTCCTACAGCCGACCAGAATGTTAGTCATATGCGACAACACAATACTGCCGAGCAATTTTCTTAAATATAACAGAGAACCCTGAGATTAGTGTCATTATTATAAGTGCTCTTAAATTAATAATTGATCAAATTCAGATCAATATTACAAGCGTGGCATGGCTTAAGAGATTGAAACATATAATTGTATAATAACCAAAAATATTGAGATCATATTGGCAAATTAATGAATATTTTGTTTTAGTCAGTAATACTAACAATGACATGAAAAATCATCATCATTGTCGAACAGTGCACGTACTTACAGCCCAGAGAATGTGTTTTGGATAGAGAAAGAATGGTAGTTTATTAATAACTATTTTTTAAATTTATTTTATTAATGATATTTTTTTTTTTAATTCTATCTCTGTCTGAACTGCATATCGCTGCAGCTGAATTATTATAACTAACCTAACGTTGAGCTATTATTAGGTAGGGTAAAGTTTATTACCCGGCCTACTATACGAATAGTAGTCGGAAGGTTGAGGCCTTCCGGATGGATTTGATTTTAATTAGGAATCTGTTATATTTAGTAGGTTAGAATATATATAGTTATATTTAGTAGGTTAGAATATATATAGGAACTTACCTTTGACAATACATGGACTGTCAAATTACATAATGATTTATTATAAAGAATGTAATCTGAGCACACATATGTATGTCATTTTATGTAATAATAATTAAACTTCATAAAATTAAGTGAGAAATTTTCTATAAGCTTTTTAGGCAATCATAAGTAATATTTTCTACATTTGTAATTTACAATTAATGGAATAGTTTTACATGTTAAATTTTTTCATCATGATCATAATTGATTTTATTTATTTATAAGGGTGATGCAATAAAGTGCACTGACAAATATGACAAAATAGAAAACCAGATTCTGGCTCAAAGTAAGAATCAAGGATTACCAATAGATTAACAGTATATTAGTAGTAATGGTTTATTGAAAAGAAACGCACCAACAGTGGGTACAAAGAAACACAATATTTAATTGAGAAATAAATCAATAGAGCATAATCAGCTAGAAAAAAATTTAATATTAATTCAAAATAAAGCCTTTGAATATACTTTCATCTTTGGAAAAACCAAGCAAATATTATTTTATATATTTTTAATTGTAACTCTTATTTTGTCTAGTTATTTATATAGTAAACAAATGTGGATGAAAAGCTACACAATAATATGCTGTAGTCAGCTTAGTAAATTAATTAAATTTCTATCTTCATTTTAATCCAAAAAACACCGTGATCTTTTTTTTTTTCAATTGCGGTGAAAGATCTTAATTCAGACACTAGTAATGAACCATATGTTTGTGATATTGATGATTTTTAAATATTTACAATCATAATAGACAAAATTAAAGTAGAATCCTTATTCTCTTGAGATGGCAAATGAGTCAACTGAGGAAATAGATTCTTACCAAAGAAAAACAGAGGAAGTTATGATTATCGTCATTTCTAACATAGGTTGCCATTTAATCAGGATAGTACTTTAACTGTCTAAAAGTGCAAATCACTTTCGAGTAAAAAACGATTGCAAGAAATGAAAGATGTATCTAATATATAACGATGCATTGTAGTACTTATGAAGTTTTTAAAAAAGAGAACTATAGTAGATATGAAGTCGGGCATGTGAATAGAAACCAAATTTAGATAATTCAGTTTTATGCTTCAGCATGTTGTCATTGTGATGAAGAATTGGGATAATTATCTAGATGTATAAAATGCTTTTGATCTTACCAAAGAATATTTTAAAATTGTCATAAGACGCTTAGTACTAAAATTGGAAATGAATAAAGAAGATTAAAGTGTTGAGGGAAAATTTGTTTAAGGAGATTAAACTGTGAAATATTGCAAACTTGTAAAAATTTTAGAAAAAAATTATATAATATAATTTTTTCTTTGAGAAAAATGTAAATGAAAGTTGACTTCGGAATTGTCAAAATAAAGTACCGCATAATTAGATTTTATGTTGATTAGCCGATAACGTATTTCAAGACTATAATGTTCTTAGTAGACTCAATATAGGAAGTGACCATCAATTTGCAAGTTGACTATCTTAACATTAATACAAAATTGAAGTGATAAAAATTAATTTAAGAAAAAAAATATGAACCGTTTTTATTCTTTAAGCTCATAAATGCTCTAATAAGTATACAATATAACCTTTACATCGCTTTAAATTACTATGACCTGTAAATTTGATTCAGACTCAGTGGCATTAATAAAAAGATGACTAAAACATAATAGTGTATAAAGGAACTGAACAAATATGAAAATATCAAAAAATAATTTTATTGAGAGAAAATAAATATGTGGGATAATGTGAAATACAAAAAAAAAAAAAAATAAGAAATCGTGTAATGAAATGTAATTGTGAAATGGCAGTAAAAAGTATGAAAGAAAATAGAAGACCCAAAATATAAAACAATATATTGATATTTAAAAGAAAGTTGTTTCAACAAAGTGACTGGAATTCTTTCTAAAAAGAGACACTAAGTTTGCAAATGCTGAATTGATTTACAAAAAATAAATAATAATAATGAAAAAAGCATGATCAACTCTAGTATTCTAACATCTAAATTATCAAACATTTTAAATTAAAAAATGAAGCATTCCATTAAATGTCTGAGAACCTAAAAGCTCCAAAACTTTTGGATCTTTTACTGATATTTTCCTAAAAACAGGTGAACAAGCATTGGTGGTCGAGAGGTCAGCGATAGCCGCTTTATAAGCAGTTGTCCCGGATTAGCGGGGTCCGCTTCCCAACTGATGCTGTGACACATGGGAAAAAATCAGATGAATAAATAAAATAACAATTGGTTGTAATATTGCTAATTACCTCAAGGGTATGAGAGTAAATATTAAAAATTATAGATCTACCAGTTGTTTTGTTTTTTTACACAAGATTTATATCAGAATAATTACAACTCATCTACAATGAAATTTAATTTTAAATAAACCAACAATGATTTTAACGTAATTATTGTAAGAGAATCAATAAATTAGAGTTTCCATTATTCCTTGTATTTGTAGATTATAAGAAGACATTTGTGTCTATAAACATTTCTATTATAGAAAAATGTTTTACCATTAAGATCCTGAGCCAGGATAATGCCATATTCAAAAGAATGTTTATCCAAATGTAACATCGATGATTAGATTACATAAAGATATTAAGATGATTAACTTTATTAATAGTGCATGGCAGGGTGATCTAATATTTCGAGAACTTTTGACAGTAGTTTTACAAGATGTATTTTGTAAATTAAAATGAGAAATGAGGATTTTTTTTTAGGTCATTTAGAAATTATAGAAAATATATTTTCGATAAAATTTGTTCCAGAGCTTCTAAAAATGTAGCATGGTACTAAAAATAAAATATGTAATAGATTTCTACAGAAGAAACAAATTAAGATTGACAATGAATGATTAGAAGAAGGTAACAGCTACATTTTTAGTCACATTACTAGTACAGATAGAGCATAATGGATAAAATTACTCATACAATTAATTTGGATTGAGAGTTTTTTGCTGAAATAACTTGATATTAAAAAAAGGAAATGCCTACAGTTAGAAAAAGAGGTTTTTATAATGTATTTTACTAGTTCTTATATAGAAAGACTTCAGACCATTCTGTAAAGTATGCAAAAGTTCAGATTGCAAGAAGAGGTCAAAAATAATATATATTGAAGAGAGTACAAACATATATCATTGACATTTTTTAAATAATTAAAAAATTGTAATGGAGTTGAATGTGTAGCTAGAAGAAATGATAATGGATAGACATCTGAAGTTTTAAATTGGATTCTTTAAAAATGTGAAAAATATATAGATTATATATGAGATAGATAGATTAATTAAGAAGTTTTCTGATATCATTAGAAAGGAGAGTCTATGTAGTAGAGAAACTGGAATAAACATAATATTTTGTCAGTGGATTGATACTAATTGAAAATGATAGTGATGATAATAGATATGCTTTAAATAAATATGAATTTAGCATACAGTTTTTTTAATTATAAGGATAGCACAAAATGACTTTGCAGCAAAAAGATTGATTATTATATTTCATAAGAGGTAATGAAATGAATAATCATTTTAATTTCAAATTATTTAAATTGATTAGCATGACATTTTTCCACCTGGTGAGCTTTAAATTATTAACTTAAACATGTTTATTAATATTAACTTAACTTTTCCAAATTTAATATTAATTTTATTATTGCATTTGAGATGGTCATCTGAAAAAGTTTATAATAAACTTATTAAACTTTTATATATAATGTATTACAGAATTATTTAATTGTACAGAACCACCTTCACTTTATCGAGGAATTCTTTTAAACCCTCAAGAAATATGGTTAGTTGGAGATTCTGCTCAATTTCGTTGTGATCTTAGTAATCCCTCACCTGAGCCTGATGTAACTCTTTGGTGTGGTAGTCGAGGTACCTGGTCAGGCAAAAAAAGAGGATGTGAAAGTAAGTAGTATCAGTAATTTTTATTAATGTAAATTTAATTACATAATCACATTTTGTAACTTACTCATTGCTTATAACATTACATACCTGGGCAGTTATAAATTAAGTTCATATATATTGTAACTAAAATAAATTACTTATCTTAAAAAATATATCATTTCCAAAAAAAAATAATCAAATACAAAATCAAAATAATCACTGACATAATTCTATTAAGATTTGAGTATGCGCGACATTGGGAAATCATTGTAATTAATACAATATACTAGCCATTGTAACTATATAAATAAATATTAGTTATTATAACTGAATAAAAATGATAGTGAAATTCATGGAGTGAATTACACTTATTTCTAATAATATGTTCTTTCAACAAAGAAAATCTCTTTTCCTTTTTCTACATATATAAAACACGTTCATAGTCGCACACACTGGCGCTATTTGCAATTACTTAAAAAATTTCAAAGAAAATTAATATTAAATATCATCAACTTGGAAAAGGAAATCAAACTCTTTTATTCAGTTTACCTATGTACATGTGCTTTGCCTGGGCGATACTAGACTGTCTAAACTTAGATAAAGTTATATCATATATTTATTCATAGTGTACCAGGTTCAACCCCAATTGGTACATTTCTTACGGCACATGTACGTGGATGAATGGAAAATGACATCCTTATATTTTAGCTGTGTCAATAAAATTACAAGATCCCAATATCATAAATTCTCATTTAATACTTTTACAGGTGTTACCAGTTCAGCTCTAGTACATAGATTGACAGATGCATATGTGCTCTTGCTAATGGTTGGACATTGAACCGATTTATTTAAAATATTTATTAATAGTGATATAATGGTGATAATGATGATTCCAGCCACAACTTTTGCAATTAACTCACAACAACTAATTTAGCTTTTTTATAAATCTATAATTACTTACTTAAAATATTATTATATTTAAACTGTGATTTAACCGCTGATATTCACCAGTGATGATGGTCATAACTAATCTCACAACATAAAATTTTAGCCTTTTATAACCTATAATTATTTACTTAAAACGTTATTATATTTGAATTGTGACCCCAATCACTAATATGCACCAGTGATGATGAATGATCGTAATTAAATGACAAAATTAAAAATAACAATACTACTACTACTAATAATAATAATAACAACAACAACAACAACTACGCGAAAGACAAATATTGTATAATTATATTTATTGAGATTCTTTCCTTTTAATAAAACAAATTTTTAATCATCTAATTGACTTCAATTATTATATCAAATAATACATTATTAAAACAAAATATCAAATACCGCATATGTAACCAAATAAAAAAAATTAAATATATGTGTATGTTCCTACCCATTTAAAATAAATTGGTTTAAAATGCATCATTTGTGTTTTTCTAAAAAAAAATATTAATAAAAATAAAAACAAATGTTATGCTAATATCTTCATCTCATTTAAAAACAGGGTTTTAATATTCTCACCCACTCTAACACTTGTATTAACACTCATAATTTTCAATGTAATGACTCTTACATAAAAATTGCTGAGATTGTAAAGATTAAATATCTTGGTGTTATTGTTGATAATAGAATGTCCTATTCAAATCATATTAATCAACTTTTACAAAGGTTCAGACATTCTTATTTTAGGTTTTATAGATTATAATTTTTTCATGCAATACATTAATAATAATTTATACAATAGGATATTATAATAACATGAAAGTCTAAAACCTTTGACAGATGTGCCTTAAAAATGCTTAAATGACAGCCAATCAGATAGTAATAATGACTGCACAAGGAACTCTCAATTCAAGACCCAAGTCAGAGATTTTACAAGAAAAAGATGAACCCACCTTCTTCTCTACTTAAGCATTTTGAACTAAGAGCATGAAGCTTTAAACACCTTCACATTTAATTCACTAAATATTATATATAAATAAACAACAGAAAATTTTTCGATTTACTATGCAGTAAATTTTCAAATCTAATAAAATGATCGTAACAAAGGTAAATATATTAATTTATTAAGCTCAAGCAGATGAAATAATAATAACACGAAAAGCTGAAATCTTTGACAGATGCACCTTAAAATGTGTAAATGACAGGCAATCAAATACTTTCAGCCTTTCACATTATTATTATTTCATCTGCTTGTGCTTAATATTTTTTTTCCTTTTTTATGATCATTTCATTAGATTTGAAAATTTACTGTGTAGTAAATCGAAAATTTCACATTGTTTATTTATCTATAATATTTAGTGAATCGAAAAGTTCACATTGTTTATTTATATATAATATTTAGTGAATTAAATGTGAAGGTATTTAAAGCTTTACATTCTTAGTTCAAAATCCTTGAATCTGGCTTATTTATATATAAATTTAAGTAGAGAAGAAAGTGAGTTCCATCTTTTTTTAATAAAATCTTTGACTTGTGTTTTAAATTGAGAGTTCCTTGTGCAGTCATTATTACTATCTGATTGGCTCTCATTTAAGCATTTTAAAGGCGCATCTGTCAAGGTTTCAGCCTTTCATGTTATTATTATTTCATCTGATTGTGCTTAATTAATTAATATATTTACAATAGGACATTATGTGATTTTGTATTATGATATGGAATTACACTATATTGTTTTTTAAATATATCAAATTTAAAATGGTTAAAGACATTCCAAAATAAGATTATAAATTAAATACAGAATATCACATATACTCTAAAATATCTAATTATGATAATTCCCTTAAATATCAACATATTATTTCATTTACATATAGAAACAAATATGGAAGTAAATTAACAAATGTATATATTTCAAGAATGTTTAGTAAATTACCACCTTGTATATTTAAGTGTACTTGAATGCAGTTAATCGAAGCTAAGATAATATTATTTTTAAGTGGCTGAGCACTTTTGAGAAATTTTATCTTCTCAAAGTCATAGTGAAAAAGTCATCTGAAAAATGTGGAATATATAGACAACAAATATTTAAATATATGAAAATGTGTCTTAGAAAGTTCATTATTGGTGAGGGAAAATCACGATGTTGTAAGTTATATGTCATGCTTATTTAATTATACATTTGGAATCATGTCATTGAAGAATGTCATGACTCCAAATATAAAATAAAAAAGTAAGATATAGAGGTAATATGACATGATTCTAAATATAAAATAAAAAAGTATGTTATATAACTAAAAACATCACACTATAAATCGAAAAGAAGCATGCTTTTTCTCTTCAAAAAACGGACTTACTAATCGACTATTTGTATATATTTAAATATTTGTCATTTATTTCCCTTTTTCAGGTGACCTTTCACTATTATAATAAGAAGATAAAATTTCTCAAAAGTGTTTAGTCACTTAATATTATAAGATGTAACTTAGTTTCACCACTGACTTCGTTCCAGGTATTTAGTCATATTAGATGTTTAATAAGGAAGTGTACGTTTCTTTCATACTCATTTTTAAATACTGAATATGAGAAGTATGGGATTGTTAAAAAACAAATTAAAGATATGTTTCATATGTTTAAAACTTATATAATATTGGTTTTGTTTGATATTCTATTCATTATTTTTAATATGAATAAAATTTATGATTTTGATTTAGCTTTATTTTTTATATTCTTTTCATTATTTTCAATATACATTTTATTGTTATTTTTTATTATTATATATTCTTTTATTATAAGATGATATCAATTAATTTTATATAATAATTGTTTAATATTTGTAAAATGTATGACATTTATACTGCTTAGATGTGATTCAAATAAAAAATAAATAAATTTAAAAAAATAAAATAAATCATTGCTTAATAAAAACTACAGTAAGTATCAATTTATTTTTATCATTTTACTATTATCATAGATAATGAATATTGTGCATCACCTCCCAATGTCACTAAAGCAACAAATAATTCAACAAAAACAAACTATACAACCATGGAAATTGTGAAATATACATGTCCTCCGGATATTCCTCCTAATAGAGGGCATGCTCTAATTACATGTGTTAAAGGAGATTGGATTGGGGAGTTTCCTATTTGTGGAGGTATTTACTGAATATTAGTTTTATTATAATTATTTTATATATACTTTCAAACATAATACTACCCAACTTTTAAAAATGGATTATATATAAAACAAAATGCAAATAATGTATACATAATTCGTAACCCTCTATATGCATTTCATTTTTTGATTTTTTTTTTAATTAATAAATAAGAATAGGTTCTTTTGGATTCTTTGAATATTCATCTTTATTATATTCGCGCACACATAAATATTGTATGTACTAAATCGTTATCTTAATTGTGAATACATATGTTTAATAATATTTAAAGTGTAGATCTCAACATATATCCAAAATAGATTATAAAAATATAATGTGATATATTAAATTTATAATAGTTGGAATTCAATTTTGTGTTATCTTAATAAACATATATTTTATTATTTATCTGTGTATCATTTTATTTACTTATGCTACAAGTTACCTTATTTATAAGGTATTGATTCACATATTCCAAAATAAATATTCACTAGATAATTCATCATTTATTTATTAAATTATTTTTTTGTGAAGTAGAATACATAACAACACATAGATACATTGGTGCCTTGTAAATATATAAGTCTATTATGATATAAGTTTAATTATTATAAATTCATTTGTGGACAAGTTTAAAATAACAGTAGTATGTCTTGGATTCACATTTAAAATAGTTATGTAAATTAAAGTACAAATTCAGTAATTACATACTATTATTCTTAATCTTTATATTTTAGATTATTATACATCATATTATGGCTATCAATATATTACCTAATTTTGAATAATGATTTGTGATTATAATATTTATTGTTTTAACTAAAAAACAAAATCAGATCAGTAAACCTATGCTACCTGAGATATAAATACTAATGTACACACTATTTTATTATTGTTGCTGCTAAAATTTTAATAAGATATATTAATATTCTATCACATTTTGGCTATAGACATGTAAAATAAATCCTCTGTCTTTGATATCCTACATATATATTTATATATTTAATTAGTACATTCCCTTGGAATATATTTTATTGCTGAATAAATTAATTAAAAGTATAGCAAGAAATTTCATTAATTTAAAAGTGTGAGATCATTGATATTTTAAAATATTGAGTTATTATTATTAATGTGAAGGCGTTATATATACTTTTAAAAATAAAAATTGGTTTTATTAAATGATAATATAAAAAATTCAAGTGTTTAATTTTAAAGAATTGACACATAGTTTTAAATAATTTTAAAATTGTTTGTAGATTTTATTTATTGTTCTATTGGCAAATAGCCAATAATGATTTCTTATCAAGAAAACTCTTTTGATCATGTGAATAAAATCGTCTGCTGCTGAATTTAAAAGTAAAACATTACATTTTAAAATTGTCAAAATTACCATGTAAATAAATAGTTTTTATTTCAAGAATTTGAGAACTACGACTCAATTTGAATAATCTACTTTTTCATGATTTTATTTATCACAAATAAGATTATCATTTGATCATCAACTGCTGCAAAATCATGATTATTTTACATCTTTGTTTAGGCTTATCTTCTATATTTCAAATGAAGAGTTCATCTGATGTATTTATAAATTTGTGGAAAGCTATTTAAGCTCATTTACTGGTAAATGAGTTAAAGTGATAAAATAGTTTATAAGTCTCTATTAAATATTTTGTTTAATTTTTAATAAATCATTTTTATATAAATAATTGTATTCAGATATTATTTATTTTAAATTGTCAATTCTTAAATATTAGATTGATCACTACATGCATAATTATCAAAGCTATATGCAAGGATAATGGATGTTTTATTATTTTGCTCCATATATATATATGGATTTTACATTAAATTTGACAATTTATAAAACATCATGATTGTTTTTAAGCTTGTGGCAAGAAAATGTTGCAAAGTTTTTTTTTGTTTTCTTTATTATCTTTATTCGATTTTGATGTTTTTTTTGTTATTGTTAATTTTTTTGTTTATTCACCTTCTTTTGTTGTATATATGTTTATTCATGATTTTGAAATTTGCAATGGTGGTGGTAATATTTAAAGTTGTTAAAGAAACTATATGAATTGCTGTAAAATATTAATTTATATTTAAAAATATTTAAAAATATTAAAATATATTTACATTATAAATTTATTTGTTTATTTTATATATCATGAACTTTTATGTTTGCATTAACCATTGTAAAATATTAAGATTTTTTGTAGATCACTAATTGTGCCAACAATAATTGTAGTGCATGTCTTGCTGTAGGCTAGATGCCATAGTAACAGTGATTTGTTGCTGGTAATTGCCATTAGAAGAAGAATAATTAATTTTGTTACTTGTAAATTCTTTCATTTTTTACCTGATATAATTTCAAAACTTTATCTGGATTTAATTGTATTAAAAATGACTGAGTTGAGGAAAAATTGTTATGTGGGGTATTTAATTTTTTCTGCTAACTCCCTCCAATGATAACACCTATTTAGGAAGAAATAGAATGTGTGAACAGGCATTCCATTAAATTGGAGTTGCTATGAAAATAAATAGCTATTCTTGTCCTGGAAATCAATTTAAAAACTACCTAAAACATCTGAAATTATTGTGTTATCTTTCAGTGAATGTATTGGCTTAACTAAGATAAAAAGATACTTCAAGAAAATCAACCTTGAATGTTTTTCAATCCATGCTTTCACCATTAGAAATCATCTGACATGTTAATGAAGTTTTCACAAGAACAAATATTGATGCTATACACAAATGTCAATTTTCAAAAAAAAATATATTCAAAGGCAAAGGAGAGAAAAACTAAATGGTAATCAATCTGATTACATTTTTTATTTACTAAAGTTTGCACATTTTAATTTTGATACATCATGATAAAACAATATTTACATTAGATATCTTTTTGTTTGTTTAACAAATTCATATAATGTATAGCTGGTATATATATATAAAAATATTTAATGTAATATGAGCATTAATTTATTAATGACTTTTTTCATGATTATCATTGAGGTTCAATTAATTTCTTTTGATAAATAAACAATATGTTTCTTTAATCTAAAGATACATTTGAATGAATGAATTATTCCAGTAATACTATGTAAATGATGAGGTATAGTTATATACATATAACTCAGATTCATTTATCATGCATGAGAGCTTGCTTTAAAAATTTTAGGTAGCACTATAGTTTGATGATGACCTATCAATAGACATTCAGAATTAAGTATAATATAGTTGAATATATTAATCTCTTACGCTGTAAATGAGAAAATCATGTAAGGGATTAACTTATGAAGTATGTACATAACATTTAAAAAGGGATTGTAGTTTAGAATACTTATTCTTGTATTAAAAAGGGGGAATGTGGCTTGCATAGTGTGAGGAGAATATCAATACTTATTTATTTATTTTTATTATAAAGTCAATGTGACCTTGTTCTTGAAAATGGATCTATAATTTTAAATGATCTTAATTTTATAAAATAGTATTATCAATATTTCATTATATTTTTGCATTTTACTTCATTTTAATTCTTACAGTGATCATTAATTTTATTGGCTGAGTGAGATAAAACTCTAAACTTTTAATTGATCAATCCACAAACTCAGCTGTAAAAATATATTCATCTTTTAATATTATATTCACTTTAGTTTTATTTGTAAAAAGTATATTAATAGTTTGTCAGATTATGAAAGTGAATGAAAGTTTTTTCAAAAATAAATTTTTATTTATAATTATAAAAATATTTGATAGCGGCAAATCTAAAATGAAAGTTACTCACCAACTAAAAAGTGTTGATGATGTCAGTGATTTCTTTCCCAATTTTATGTTGTGGAAAAGTAAATAATTTTTACTAAAATCTTTTTTAAATAATTTTATTTTTAGCATATTTTATCAAAATAATTTATAATATGTCAAAAAATACTTTTAAAATGGTCTAAAACATTCATTTATCATTTTTGAAATGAAACAAAAGAAATTGTAGCAGTAAAATTTATTGACAAGTGTTTTTCTTTATCCTCTATGGTTAACAACCAATCAGCAGCAAGAACGGACTGCTCCCTTCTTTTGTTAAATTTTACAACATCACATTTATTGATTTTTTACTTGTAAAATAATTTGAGAGATGTCAGCATCTTACAGAACTTTTTCTAAGCTTTCAAACAAGCATATAAACAGTACAGTAGCTCAAAAAGTGGCTGATTTCGAGCGATCTAAAGCCATTTGTGGATTAGTGTATAGAGCTGAGAAAGGATTTAAAGAACAAGTGGCATCATGGAGACATGAATGTATCTCAGTAGATTTGGGTAACTAATGTTAGGAATATCAATGATTTTAAAGTCAAGTGAATAAACTATAAAAAAACAGATGTTTATTTTGTTGTTTTATTATTATTGCCATTCAAAAAAAAATAAGGTAAATATTCCATTGTAAATAAAAGTTATACCACTTGTTTAACTAAAAGTAATTTTGTGATTAACTTGCAATTGGGCATTGTTAACTTAATCATTTTCCCTTAGAACATCTGAATCCTATTGATTGCCTTCACAGACAATATTAGCTAGCTCCATTGTCTTGCATTAGTAAATTTAGGCCTGCTATTTTAATTATTTATAGTTAGTTGTTGGAAAGTAAAAAGTAGATTCAATAAAATATTTCATTTGTTTCTATTTTATATTTATCAGGCAAATCATTCTTCATGCCCTTATTTTATCAGAATCTCTGAGGATATCCTATTTGAAATAAGTTTAAATCTCTTCTTTTATGCACATCTTGAATCTTATTTATATAGTTATAAGATATTGATTCATAAAGCCAGCTCATTGCATATTACCTTTAGGGCTTATATCATGTACTATTTTATTTTGGATCCAGATCTGTGTTTGTGAGAAAATTATTCATTGAATAAGTTGGATCTTTGCACAAAGACATCCTATATATCATCACATTTTGGCATGATCATCTAAGGGCTCAAAAAGTGATCAGTTAACTGAATTAAGGTCAGATATTTTGAGAGGGTGTAGATTTTTTTATTTTTGACTTAACTAAAGTTCATTATGATAACAATGGATTAACATACAGTAAACCTAGAATTAATGTTTAAATTACAAAGTCAATAGATGATCATCATCCCTATGCAGTAAAAGTAAAATGCATTGCCTATATGTGGGCTCACTTAGTTTATACGAATGTTTTAAGCTTATTTCCATCACATATCACTATCACAGTTTGAACCTTTTAACATTGAGTATCAAAAAATTTAATTCTCAGTATTGCTTGGACTCAAATGCATTATTATATTTATTTGTGACCTGATAAGTGATTCACAGGATTTGAAGTATACATAATTATTTTTAATGCATGTCAATATTGTTAATGTTTGAGCAATATTTTAAATTAATAAGGAATAATATGGTACTATTAAAGTAAGGAGTTTAATATTCATGGCAAATACAAAACAACGTTTTTAGGAAATATTTGTCTACCTTCTCTATTTTGTGTATTCTCCATGTGATGATTTTGGATATAGCCAAGGGTGACAAGCCTCATGTAATTACATAGATAGAATCCAAAATATACATAGAATTTGTTTTATATATATATATATATATATATATATATATATATACACACACACATTGTACCCTCACCATCGAGTTGATATAACAATAGGAAAATATAACTAGCTCAGATAAAATGATTATGCTCTGCTAAAATACATATAATCTTAATATAATCAATAATAAAGATATCCTATGATAATATTTACTATTTAACTAGCTCTAACTGATTAATAAATAATAAATGGTTCGGTTTATGAAAAATTAAATAAATAAAATATTAATAAATCATGAGATAATTAAGTGAAGGTCAAGCAGTAAAGAATTACATTGAGCCAATATCCCACAGTATACAATCTCAATGGCATAAGAATACTATCCCCCTATTATTTCAAGTAATAACAAATTCATAGCATTCTTAAAACTTTTAAATAATAACCATCAATTTAGTATTATGTTACTAAATGAATTCTAATCTCTCTATTAAAACAATACAATTATAATTATACCAAGTTCTTTAAAAATAACACTAATCAATTTTATAATCTCCTGTAGTCAAGTATGATAAGGGATTTTGTATCATCCTCAACTACACCTAACTAATAATAATAACAATAATAAATAATAATAATCTTCGATAAATAATTATCAATCTTATCAACTGTTCAATATTATGGTAACTATGGACAATGATAATAATAATAATAAATAATACAATTCTTTTATTTCTCAGGTGGCATTTTAAATAGAATATGTGGCATAATTGATACAATCTGAAAATATTTGGTAACAAACAACGTTAAAATCCTATGCAATAAATTATGCAATTAATTATGACCATAATAATAATATTAATCCAAAATAAAAATTTTCAAGTGTATCATACTCTGAATCATTATTATTTTTTTAAATAAATAATTATATCATTGTTGTGCATATATTATGTTTATTTTAGTATTTGTCAACCATATATTTGTGATGGTGATTAAATCAACATAACACGAAGCTTTATAAAAAAAAATTTAACAAATTATATTATCCTATACATTTAAAAAAAAACTATATACACTATTTACAATTATCCTTCATAAAGCCTAAATATAAAGCTAATGAAAATAATATTAGGTTACTTACTTCCACATTATAAAAAAATACAATAAATCAACAAGTAAATAAGCCTTTACTCCGACTTATGTACTATTTATGGCACATTTATTTAAAACATAATAAAATTTAAGTTTAAGACTACTCTTAGAATCTAATAAGAAAAATATATATTAATTAAACATAGAGATACCATATGGTTTTCATAAGTATACTGCAAAAATATAAAATATGAAATACTTAAATAATACTCATCTTTAAAATATGTTCAAATATCCTTACAATAAATAAATTAAACTTATCTACTATAATAGTATTAGTGTTATTTTAAATATTTTTCTTGGTTCATTCGATAAATAAAATGGACTTTAATAAAATAATAATATTGGTATTCTAAATGTTTTTCTTGGTACTACTCTCTAAATAAAGATACTTATATGTGGGTTTCATGTATGTTTAAAATATAAAATATTATTCACAAAATACAAGCATTCATTCTATAGTGTGTTGTTCACTTTGGATGTTTTATTTTTTTAAAATATGTATTAACACATAAAATCAAAATATCAAAATTATTCAAAAATCTCGTAAATAATTGTCATCTTTTTTTAAAAAAAAAATAAATAACAATTTAATAAAAATATGAAAAATATTTGATTCTTTATTATTCACTGTTAGCATTTACATTCAATTTCATTGGGATTTGACCTTAATTTTAAAAAAAAAAAACAAGAAAAACCCATCTCATCTCCTTTCAAAATAACAATACTACAATCCAAAATTATTCTTTTTTTCTTCATAAAATACAATGCTATATGATGTAATAACTGTTGAAATTAAGATAGTGATATGATGCAGACAACATGAAGAAATAACTAGACTAAAGACTCAACAGTATAAAATATATTGGATAATATACATGATAACAGTGTGAATGAAGAAGTATAACTTTTCTGTTTAATACCCTCAAATATAATAATAATTTTCAGGCTATTTATTCAGCACTCACTCGAACATTTTAAAATACAAAATATCAAGAAAACACTGTCCACAGAAAATATATACAAGACATAGGGCTATGTTATCTGTACTTGCATAAACTATTAAAATAACAATATAGATTACTTTCCAATTTTCTCCATATATCCTACATATAAGCATTCAAAGGTTTCTTTACATACTCCCAATGTCACTATTGATTAAAACTTCACAATAGATTTAACAACCTACATCACAAAAATAACTAGCATTACTCCAAATAACAAACAAAATTCTCATATGATTTTAACAATCTAAAACTACTACAAGAAAAGGTTTTATTTACTTTTAAAAACTCAGCAATAAAAATACAAATGATTTTGTTGTAAGATATTAAAATCGATATTCAAAATATTTCTAAAAGTATGGTTCATCCATTAAAGAATCATATAAAAATTATGAGTATCAATAAATTATATTATATTGTTAATATAAAAGAAAATGTATGCTATATCTTTCTAAAATCATGGCTTATATCTTAGGATAATAATAAAGTTTTATGTGTAATTAATGCACACACACACATACTCATACATTCATACGATAAAGCAATATCATAAAAATATTCTAAGCAATTTTAGAAAATATCAATAACATATACATCATATAAAATTTATAAATTTTATAAAGTTTACCTAGTGACCCTACACTTGTCAGTCACTATTATAGACGTCTTCTGGTCCAATATTTAACATAAGAAAACATTAATTAATAATAACAGTCATTCAGCATAACACTATCATACCTTAAATATGTTTAGGAAAAACTTTACAAAATATTAAAATATTCTTTAAAATATTAATTTTGTTAGAATACTAAAAATATTTAAAGTGTAATCTTTCCTACCCTAACACTAAAAAGCTTAATACTACAATTAGTATGCAAAATGATAATAAAACTATAGTTACTAAACTCTAACTCTTTTTTCTCTTCATAAAGTTAAATTTTAAAAACTTTGGTTTTTTTCCTTCCAATATTTCCAAAGAAGTTTCCCCCAGTGCTGTTGCTAAGCGACCATTACCATCTGAAAATATTAAACACAGAGCTCTTTTTTCCTCCTCAGCATGCAGTTGTTCACAAACAAATAATAATAATGACAACTTTTTAAATCCAAAAATATTTGAAAATTGGCTATTCATCCTGTTCTGAAAGTCTATAAAACACAGTCTATTCTATGTAGCTTTCTAGGATAATAGTTATTAAGATGATATCACTTGGGAAAGGTTTTACAAATAATCTCCAGAGTTTTTCCTGTTCATTTGGATCCTATCGGCTTCCAATGCATCATTCTCAGCTATTATAAATCCATATGTATTTTATGGGAAATATGCATTTTTATATTCTATTCAAAATAATATTTTATAGTAATGAAAATTTTAAGTCATTTATAATGGTATATTTTTAGTCAGGATAATATTTATTCTTTTAATTATCCATTTATTTCTTTTTTTCCTGACAAATAATTTAAAAACCAGTTTTATATTATACCAATAATTTATGCTATCTTTTAGCCACAATTTGTCATAATAATAATATCTATAATAATGTTGGTTTTTATTTTAATCTTTTTTTTTCAAAAGAGATTTGTAATAACTTTCAAGTCAATATTTTAAAAGATTCACTGCAACTTTTAAAAACAACTGTGCAGTACTAATGTAAGCATAAATTATATCTTTTCCTTATAGGTTCAATATTAAATTAATTTCCCAGTTTTTAAAGAAATACTATTTTTTAATTTTTCAGACATTTTTTGTTATCCAAATAAAGACTTTAAGATTTTTAAAATAAATATGCATAAACATGCCAGTTCTTTGAAAAATATTTCTACACAACACTCTTGCACATATCCAAAGTATTAAAAATAAATAATTATACAAATTCTTCCATAATACATTTAAAACTATATTTTCCTTTATCAGCTGTATTTTTGTCATTAATTCTTTTAAACACATTATCTCTGGTATTAAATCCATAGTTTTACCATGAAGTTGGCCTAAGACTCAATAGAAATAACTAGTAGAGAATTTATTAATTTAGGGATTCATTATTACTTTGACTTAATAAATTAATAATCCTTCAAAACTTTTTTTTTAAAATAAGATTATTAAGAAGTAGACTAAGTAATACTCTGATGTTGATATATGTTGATATGATAATAATATTCATAATAAGATAAAGTTAACAAGTTAATAAGAAGTAAGTAAGTGTCCCAAAAATGAAAGCATCTACTTTTATACCAGATCTTACTTACTATCTGATTGGTTATTTAATCTTCAACTTACGATCTAATTTACATACTTGTCAAGTTTAGGTTATTAAAATTTTGAAGTAAAATTTATAACTCATACTAAAATATTAAATATTATTACAAAATTTAATTCTAAATTAATTTTATACCTCCACCTAACAAATTAAACATTAACACTTTTTAAATAGTACTTTAACAATGTATCCAATATTTAATTTTAATGTATCTCTTTCTAAAATTTAACTTTATTAACTACACTTATGTTAAAGATAACTAATTAAATAAATTTCTTAACATTTTTTTTTCATGAAACACAAATGTTTCAATTATTTTAAACAACTCTCAAAGTAATTTTGAAACTTTCTTTTAGAAACCTTGCAAGCACAAAGTGTGTGTATTTTCTGGTCACATGACTTAAAAACCAGACAAAATGTAACAATTTTTTTTATATATTCACTGTCTGAAAACAGAAATATCTAAACATTTAATTACAAAATATTATAAAAAAAATAATAAATATATAATAATACAATTTGGAATAATACATTTTGAAATTATTTAAGCAGTAACAAATTAAATACATTTGTCTACCACAAAATATTATACATTCAATAAATAATTTATAATATAAATATTAAATCTAAATTTTATTTAAATACATTAGCTTATTTAATTTTAAACCATTATTTTAAAAATTAGCTTTCAGCACTTTGTTTAATAGGACTTTTACTATATTATTTCTCTATGGCCAGTTTTCCCAACCATGCAATAATCATAATATTTAGCTTTTACTTTATAATTTTAGCATTTAAACATAGATTTTACTCATTTCTAACTCTCAACTTTACTTTAACAGAGTTTTAAAAATTCTATCAACATTGTATAGCATTTATCCTTTTTAAGTTTTCCCTTAATTTAAAATTTTTCAAAAATTGACTTAGTAAACCTATTTGGACCTAGTAAAAAGGGTACAATATTTATTTATATATATATACAACCATTAAATGTCTGTATTTTTAAATCATATAATAATAATTCAAACAAATATATTTAACACAGTATTCAAAATTAAATAATATATTCTTTACCAGAAGTACTGACAATCTTTATCAACTGTTAATACAAACTTACAAAAAATAAAAACTTGCATTACCCATCATTCAATCCATTCAAATTTTCCACAATTCTGGAGAACATTCTCTTAAACAATGTAAAATTTCCATTAGTGGTTACTAATAAAACTTTCAAGTAATTTTAATTAAGTAAAATCTTTATAATTAGAATGGTACCTTCCACATTTGTGGCTAATTCAATAGTAAATGATTTTCATAACCTTCTCGACAATTGCATTTTCATTTTCACCATTTTTTCAATATTTATTTCATATAATAAAACAACACCCCCTCCATTCATGTATATATATGAAAGAACATTACTGTTAACACTAACTGAAATAATTACATCTGGGTCTCTTTTTATGCGGACTTATTTAACATGATTTTGAAGTTACGCAATTCGTGTTTCACCGGAAGTCAAACTCTGATATTGTGCTATTACTTTAAATAATAAATTTTGCACACTTACATTATATTGAAAGTAATAGCACATTATTGAAATTGGATTTTCAACTTAGTAATTTCAATATTTTCAGTGCTTTACAATAGTAAGATTTTATGCAATAATGAAATTAAAATCATGATTTCCACATTTTATGTATACACACATTAAATTTTACAAGATTATAATGTAAATTTGTTCAAACATTGTGCATGTTAATTTTGCATTTTAAATCACATTCTGTTTTTGCTATTTAAAAAAGAACATAATTTTATTTTTAAAAGGTGAGTAATAGCAGTGGGCACAATTAAAATTGAAAATTAAAGACAAAAATAAGAATTTAATTTTTAGTTGTTAGATTAATTACTAATTACATTGTCACCAGAAAACCATTAATTAACACAACATGAGAGTGACGTTGATGCTAGTTATATTTCATTTTGTGAAGAATCTGATTTTTTTATCAGTTTGCAAACAAATCTTTTTACTGGCAAATAGCGATATTACTTAAAACATGTATAAAAAAATATAAATTACTGTAAATTATGCATAAAAATATATTGTTTTGATAAAATTAAATATTATAGATAAAAAAAAGTTTGTCTTGTATCAATTTTTTTCAAATTTGAAATTTTTTATTAGTCATATTTTATTTCCTTATATTTTTTTGTGCAAAATTTAATGTAATTTTACGTTGGTGCTTTGCTTTTATGCGATTTTTGAAAAATCACAGTCCGTATCCCCTCTTTTTCAAGGTAAGTTATGTCTATTTTTGCACGATTTCATTTGCGCATGTTTTCTGAGGAACCTATCTATCGCGTAAAACGAGACCCAGGTGTATACAAATATATAAACCATTATACAATTACAAATATCCAATAACGCCCTCTGTTTAAAAGTCTATATCTCAATCATTGCAAACTTCAAAATTATATATATATTGTAACCAAAATAAAAGGAAGGGGGAGTAAAGGTAGAAAGTCAAAAGAAAAGAAAAGAAAAAAGAAAAAAATGAGGAGAAAGAAATGAAAAGATAAGATGGAATGGAGTGGAAGAATGATGAAAGAGAGGGAGAGACCATGATGATGAAGAGAGAGATATGAAGATAAGATAGAAAAGAGGAGGAGAGGAGAAATGAGAGAGAAAAATGATGATGATGAAGATGAAATAGAGATTATTATTAGAGAGAAAAGAAAGATGAAGAGAATTATTATTAGTAGACTAACAAGAGAATTATGATTAGTAGAGAGACTGATGAAGAGAGTAAATTATTAGTATAGAAAAAGTGTAAAGAAGAGATGAAAGTGAACTATTAGAGCTGAAAGAGACTCTTAACAACTCAGCTCAGTGGGGTTACAATAAATTTAAGAAAAGTGATGATGATCCAGAGATGTATAATCAGATCGAGACCAAATCCAATACTAAGGCAAATATAACTATTATGGCATATTAATAATCTACCATTAAATAATATAAAACATAATTTTAAAATCAGTTAATAGTTATTGGAATCGGCCTACCATCAAATCACACTCTCTGAATAAGAATAAATTATACTCTGTTTGGAATGACTTATCACATTAAATTAAAACTAACAAGGCAACAAGAGTAAACAATCTCAGCGATTCTAAAACTAAAAACTCTTGTGCAAAACTAACAGTTTAAATTGCCTACTAAATAATTACTAAGATGAATAAACAAGTGAGTTATATCTTGGCCGCCCATAGAAAAACTGCCTTATGGTTCAATCATAGAACAATAAACAAAACAAATATTAATTTAATGAATCAATTTGAATTTAAACTAATAATGGCGTATTACCCAAGATATTACTCAAGTGAGGAAAGGGGCAAGGGTACTTTTTATGCCATTCCCATACTCGCAGACAACCTACTAAAGACCTTAAATACAGATCAATTATAAAATTATAAACTATAAGATGATGATAGACAATGTGCAGTTAAAGTAAGATAATGTGCAGTTTTTAAATGATAATAAATGATAAATACTCTTCTGAGTCATTAATTTTCTACATCTTATATTGCAGAATCTTCAATCTGAGAAGATATAATGACAAGTTAAAATCAATTATAAATGTGCATTTAATTAAGTATCTGATATAATATAATTATCTGTTACTGTGATTCACTCTGAGAATCACTTATCTTGGCATGGTTTTATAATTCAAATCAATATCAAAATATATTTTGTAAACTTTATAATATGTTTGTGAACTTTGGTATTGAAAATTTTTATGAACTGTGAAACTCAAGCTTTAATAAACTTTGGAACCCAAGACAATAATATTTTCATATAAAAGTAAAACAAACAGAAACAAAACTTTTTGAAATAATAATAGTATGGTTTATTATTTAAAACAATAAGAAGAAAATATTTACAATCAAAATTTATTACAAGCATTGCCAATGTAGCACTGGAATATTTTACAAATATTTTGACTTTTAAAATATTTATTTTTGGTTTACAAAATAAATATAACAATTTCTCCTGGCTACTGTTAATGAATATCCATCTTAAACTCTTTTAAAATTATTTGTTTTGATAAACAAAATACTAAACTAATAAATACTTATAATAGCAAGCATAGGCTATTGTATACTACTTCTAATCTCTTTTAAACAATCAGAGATTTTAAAATCTTTAAACTTAAATTAAAATAGACTAAGTTTAATAAGCACAATTCTATTTTAATTTTTTAAACATATTTATTAATATGTGATTGTTATCTAACAATCGGAATAACACATAAGAAGCTTAAACTTATAATCCTGAGCTTAACAAATTTTAAGCTGGAATAAGCATATTCATCATATATTTTAAATCTATTACCACTAGTTATATTGACATTACTAATATTATAGCTAGTGATATATGTAAGCAAATTTCTAGCTAACTTTAAATTAAATTAGATATATGGGCCACTCACTCATCAGAGATCATTTATACACTTTTTAAATAAATTCTGTCCATATAAAATTATTATGCTAAATGTTTTTAAAATTAAAGATTTAAAAGACTTAACAAATCCAGCAGCAAAAATCTGGATGAACATATTAAAATTAGTATGTGTGAATTGCCACTTGTACCTTATGCATAATTAACATACTTAAAAATAAATATAGATTATTGTTGGTTGGCTTGTGGCTGATAAAGCTATCATAGCAACACAATTCAAATATTGATATACCTATAAGCATTAAAATAGCTATCACAACCTAAAGAAACAAAGTTCCTCAAACAAACATATCTTGTCATCACATATCTAAAAACAAATGCAACATTACCTACTGTGGTGGAACTAGCAATAATTCATCCTGAATGATAGGCCAAAAATATAAGAACATATATGCTCTGCAGAGCTAGATAAGAATGTGGTGACTTTCAAAATACCTAACTTTGAGGCAGAAAATAGGATGCCTGGACCTTGTCTACAGCTCATCAGGAACAGGAAAGGCACACCAGAAAAGCATGATCCTCTCATGGAATTCCAATGCTTATAAATGTAATAATCATCACTGAAAAATACAGCTATAGGATATACAATAACCCTCCATGGGCACAAGCACTATCAAATCATGGAAAAGCAATACAATAAGGATGGAGGACCTTGTCTCCTCCATTAAGCATACTCAAAATAATTAACAAAGCCTAACTTTATGAGGCTAACAAATACTAACTAATGACAAAATATATACTTCACATGAACTAATTAAGTTATCACTAAGAAGTTTAAAATATGATATGTATATATTCAATGTAAAAACCAACAAAGCAAAACTGTATCAATCGACTACTATAAGAAATACTTTAAAATTAAATGCATATAAAATTCTAAGCAAAGGCACAATGCACACATAATAAAATATTAAATACTAAAAATATTTTGACTAGTGGACTTTAAAAGATTGCAAATTAAATGCGAGAATATTAATTCTCGATGCATATAAAAAATATTTGCAGTTATAATTAATGTAGTATTTATAAAACAAATGAATGGAAACTCTCTGATAAACTTCTTTGGCTGGTTTAAAATAAGACTGAGTGAAACATCCCACATATAATAAGCTAAGACTGAGATATTTAAATCTATGCAAATGAAATTATCAAATAGAAATTAACTTGTAATGTGCTTAATAAATATAATAAAATTAAAAGTTACCTGTAAATGGCAGAATATTTATCTACTCATTTTAATAAAACTCACTAAAATTAAAATTGTAACATTAGTTTACCTGGTATATTTATGCTTAATAGTATTACACATATTTTAGAAACAAAGATATAGCATAAATATTTTTCTTGTTTCTTTTTTTTAAATCAATAAAACAGACAATAAAAAAATAATACAGTAACTTAAGTTCATAGTTTCAGCTCTGCACTGGTTTTCCATTTTAGACAGGTAGATAATTTATTGAAGATAATTTATCTGATGGTGTTTGAAGCTTCTAGTCAAAATATTCATAAGCATGGCAATGGTTTCTAAAAGAAAATGGAACACATTTAATAGTTTTTTAAAAGATATTTTTACTTTCTTCCTTTACAGATATTATAAATACTAAAACATTGAAATAATAATAGGCCGGCATTGGAAAAATAAATTCTTCGCTGTTTACATTTTTATAGAATCCCAGGGTTCCATGTACAATAATATAGCTTTATTATTTTTAATTCCATTTTCCTCTTTTAAAAGAATGCTTTTTAAACACCTTTTTTTTAATTATTTCTCATACAGTATTTTGAAATTTTATTTCCAAATAACTTTCTCTTCTCACTATTTAGCATAAGATGAGAATTGCTTTTCTAAAGCTCATATTTTCATCTGTTTTCAATTAGCTAAAATAAAATTATTTTCATTTAGGTCAAGGTATAAGCAATAAACTTTTTAGTTCATTATCATTTAAAAATTTATCCTTAACTAATTGTAGTTTACACTATTTTTCTTCAACAGTTTCTGGAAGTAGATAATTAATATCTCATATTCAATAAATTTTAGTTGAGCACTAGGCAAAGTTAACACAAAATTATACTAATGCTTGGCAGATAAAAGTAATTCTTCATTATTTTAGTGCAATATATTTCTTTTCTCTAAAAACATTGTAGAAGCATTATTCAAATAAGAGCATATTTTAAAGTCAACATTAGGTATCAGTAATAAATTTCAGACTTAATGTCAGCTTTGAATAATTTTTTATAACAAGGAGATTGACGCATTTTTAAATTATAATACAGTTCTCTATAATGTCTCAATTTTCCTTGCTTATATTTTAACTTAATTAGATAAATACTGAGTATCCTCCAGCTAAAATAGTTCAGTACAATAATGTATTTAGCCATATAAATAAATACTAATGGTTTTTATCTTAAATTTAGTTTCCAAAAAGACATGCAATATGTAAATAAGATAAGAGATGCAAAACTTCCTTTAAACATTTTGATCACTATAGTTTTAAATTTGTCTGAAAGTTGATATCAGAAAATGTTACCTTTTCTTAGCAGTTGCAATTCATCCTTGTGGAACAATTAATTATACTTTTAAACATACTCTTACTTAAAAAAAAAAAAAATTTAAAGAAAATTACAATTTGCTTCTTTTTTTTAAACAAAGAATTTAGGATTACAGGAGTATGCACACAGCAACACACACCCTAAACACGAATAAAACCTCTATTTATATCTGATAATTTCTATCCCTCCCCATTGTCAATTTTGTTTAAAAACTAATTAAATTATTTTATATTTAACTTTACAGATCAGCTGTAACATTGATTACTGATGCAATTGATTTAATTGTTTGAACTCACGTGGTCATTAATGGTTTCTAAACAAAAGTTGGTGCTGATATAGTACAAACTCGGTGGCCATTTTGAATTTGAAAACAGCCAAAAACACTACTGGCACATGCAAGCGATAAATGTCATCGACTAGAAACACTCATTTTTTTAAAAAATAAATCGCCTGAGGCACTATAATTAAAAAAGGTGTTGGAAAGGGACTACACTTAAAAAAAATGCGGGAAACCATCACATTAAATAGCTTAAGGTGATACTATCAAAAAAAAGTGCAGGAAAAGAAAAAGAGGTGAAAATTAAAAAATACTTTAAAATAAACCAAAAACACTAATTTATATATATTGTAATGAGCACAGATGTTCGTTACATTGTTTTTTTATTATTTATTAAACATGAAAGTAAATTAAAAAGTTCGCATTTAAAAATTTTCTTTAAGAATTAAAAATTGAAATTAAATATCATCTTAAACTCGTATATATTAAATCGCACAGATAATGAAAAATTATTAAAATAAAACTTTATTAAAGAAAAAGTATTTTAAAACTAAATTTTAAAAAGATTTGGAGATAAAATTATATCTTTAAGTTTATCTTTAAATATATCTTTGATTTGGAAAACAGGTTAATTAATCAGAAATGGAAATGATAAATTTAATTAGTCAAATGTAAACCAGCCTTGGGCATTTAAATGTAAAAACAGCGGTCAGATAGGAAAACAATAGAAACAAATAGCCAATGAAAGAAATCCATCAGGAAATCGGACCTCAGCGAAAGGATCATCACATCGATGACATAATGCCAAGTCAATCCTTCGAATACGTATAAAAGGAAAATTTGGAAATTATTAATTAGAGAGTTATTATGATTATTACGATGTAACAGATAGATGTTAGTGTGGAGGTGCGGGAGAAGAGATTGAAGGACGCACGTTCAATCCCTTCAGTTTTGCTAGTAAAGAAAGAGAAATGAACTATCGTTTTTCTACATTGAGGACCAGTTAAAACAAAAATCTCCGGATGGATAAATAAATCGGCCTTCAGAATATTAACCTCTTTAGGACGGCATGGGAATTTACGTTCATGGCAAGCAATGGATAAAGTTGGACGTTTTAAAAATCGTAAGAACTTTATATTCACTTGAAACAATAAGAACTCTAAATTTTAAAACTTTTAGGTAAATAATGCAATAGAATCCTATCTGACCAAACTAAATTCTTTATTAATAGTGTTATTTGATGTATTTTTTTTCTTATTTATGTAAAATCATTTCCATTTATTTATTTATTTTTATTCTTTAAGTTTTTATCATGATTTTTTTGTTTTTCGTTAAATTAATTATATAAATGTTAAACTTAAGTCGGGCATGAATGGCTGTATGGATTTGTAAAGTTATATTAGGGGAGGGTAATCTTAGGTTATTTGTGTCGTTGTTAGATTGGGTCAATGGATTGGATATATTGATGTAGTTAGTAGATGTAGTCAGAGATTCGCTACTGGCAGAATCGCTTCATACGCCGCACTCTCCCGTTTTGCCTATGGAAGGAATTATAAGACGCAGAGCGCAGTTCCTTTCTATGGAGTTTTTTTTATTGTTCTTCTCGTTAGATAGAAGTAATATTCCTATCTAATGAGAGTCAATATCTTCTCTTAATCTTTTTGGTGCTGCCGTATTCCGTCTTACATTGAATACATTGATGTATCAGATGGATTGATGCCAGTTTGACTGCGAATTTTAGCCTAAGGTTAAATAGGGATAGAATATTTTATTTTCAAATGCAAATCTATGTGGTCTATTCATACTTGACCCTAAATAAAAATGCATTAAATTTAAGTTGTTTATAGACGCTTGCATGGATTGGTTATCGGTTAAGTATGTTTTGGGTTTTCATATTTGATCAAAATATATAGACATTCGATAAATAATGTTACCTTACAGTGAGTATCTAAAATGTATTTATTCGGATGTCTTTTAAGTTATTGGTGACAATGCAAGTATCTTATGGTGAATACTATTGGGTTACGTATAAAGTTCCCTCCGCAATTGTCAGTAATCAATAATTTTGTATTTTGATCGTTTATGTTTATTTTGAAATGTTTTTGACCGTGAAATCTATGTAACCGATCTATATTCAACATTATAAACAAGCTTTCATAAATTTATCTGTGCGAACTTAATTAAAATGTAAAATTAGAATATAATAGTAATTAAATGTAAATTAAAGTCAAAAATCAAAGTTAAAAATAATGTTAAATGTTAAAATGTAAAACTAATACTAAAATAATTTTAAATCTTATATATATATGTGCATAAATAAATTTTTGTATGTTAATTGCTGGCAGTGGCTTATTTTATTTATTTTTTAATGTTGAAATCTAATTAGATAAGATATGATATTATTAAATCTCTGCTACTCCCTGAGCTAGTGACATGGGCTAACGATCAGGAATCAAAATTTAAAAAAAAGAAAAAAAAAATTTTTTTTGACTGACGTATCTGCCTACTTTATAAATTTTTCTAGGTTCAAATGCCTAGATGGTGCCCCGTAGTGCAGATTACGTTAAGTCGCTTTCTCCGGATCATTACAATATATATAGTCATAATCAAACATTGCAATATTTACAAAAACCCATTAAACCATAGCGATCACTAGAAAAATAATAAATGCTATTTTAAAAATATCAGTCCGGTCTATCAACGCTATATACTAAATCAGTATTATAATTTTAAAAAACGATATTTAGTCATAATCAAACATTGCTATAGTAAAACTGTCACATTAAATACCCTAAGGTGATACTATCAAAAAAAAGTGCGGGGAAAGAAAAAGAGGTGAAAATTAAAAAATACTTTAAAATAAACCAAAAATGCTAATTTATATATATAGTCATAATCAAACATTGCAATATTTACAAAAACCTGTTAAAACATAGCGATCACTAGAAAAATAATAAATGCTATTTTAAAAATATCAGTCCGGTCTATCAACACTATATACTAAATCAGTATTATAATTTTAAAAAACAATATTTAGTCATAATCAAACATTGCTATAGTAAAACCGTCACATTAAATAGCCTAAGGTGGTACTATCAAAAAAAAGTGCGGGAAAAGAAAAAGAGGTGAAAATTAAAAAATACTTTAAAATAAACCAAAAATGCTAATTTATATATATAGTCATAATCAAACATTGCAATATTTACAAAAACCTGTTAAAATATAGCGATCACTGGAAAAATAATAAATGCTATTTTAAATATATCAGTCCAGTCTATCAATGCTCTATACTAAATCAGTATTATAATTTTAAAAAACAATATTTAGTCATAATCAAACATTGCTATAGTAAAACCGTCACATTAAATAGCCTAAGGTGATACTATCAAAAAAAAGTGCGGGAAAAGAAAAAGAGGTGAAAATTAAAAAATACTTTAAAATGAACCAAAAACGCTAATTTATATTGTAACGATCCGTATTTATATGATCTTAATGTAATCTGCACTACAGGACGCCATCTAGGCATTTGAACCTAAAAAAATTTATAAAGTAGGCAGATACATAAGTCAAAAAAAAAAATTTTTATTTTATTTATACATTTTGATATCCGGTCGTTAGCCCAAGTCACTAGCTCAAGGAGTAGCAGAGATTAAATAATATAATATAAATTCTTATCTAAGAATATATAAAAGAGAATAAAATAAGCCACTGCCAGTAATTAACATACAACAATTTATTTACGCACACATATATATAACATTTAACATTTTTATTTTAATATGTTTACTTTAACATTTAACTTTATTTTTAACTTTTATTTTAGATTTCTAATTTACATTTTAAATTTTATACTATTATTAGTTCACACAAATGGATTTAAAAAATTTTGTTTTACAACATGTTGAGTATAGATCGGTTACATAGATTCCACGGTCAAAAACATTTCAAAATAAACATAAATGATCAAAATACAAAATCATTGATACCGTCAATTGCAGAGGGAAATTTATAAGTAACCCAATAGCATTCACCATAAGATGCTTGCATTAACACCAATAACTTAAAAGACATCCGAATAAATACATTTTAGATACTCACCGTAAGGTATCAGTATTTACCGAATGTCTATATATATTTTGATCGAATATGAAAACCAAAAACATAATTAACCGGTAATGAACCCATGCAAGTGTCTATACCCAACTTAAATTTAATGCATCTTTATTTAGAGTGTTGAGTATGAATAGACTACATAGATTTGCATTTGAAAAGAAAATATTCAATCCTTGTTCAACCTTAGGCCAAAGGTTCGCAATCAAACCAAACTTCAATCCATCTGATAAATCAATGTGCTCAATGTAATACGAATACGACAGCACAATTAGGTTAAGAGAAGAAACTGCTTCTCGTCAGATAGGAATATTACATCTATCTGACGATGAGAGCAATAAAAAAAACTCCATAGGAAGGAACTGCAGTCTCCATCTTATAATTTTTCCCATAGGCAAAATGAGTGTGTGTGGTGTATAATAGTGATTCTGCCCATAGCGAATCTCATACTACATCTACTAATTACACCAATATATCCAATCCATTGATCTAATTCAACTACAAAATGAATAACCTAAGATTACCCTCCCCTAATATAACTTTACAAATCTATATAGCCATTCATACCCGACTTAAGTTTAATATTTATATAACTAGTTTAATGAAAAACAGAAATCATAATAAAACTTAAAGAACAAATAAATAAATAAATGGAAATGATTTTACAAAAGAAATACATTAAATAAAATTATAACTAATTAATAAATAATGTCGGTCAGATAGAATTCTATTTTTTAATTATTTTAAATATGGAAAGTTTTTAATTTAATGTTCATTAATTATAAAGTTCTTACGGTTTAAAACAGTTCATCTTTATCTGTTGCTTGCCATTTGAGCATGAATTCCCATGCCATCCAAAAAAGATTGGTATTCTGTTGGCCATTTTATTTATTCATCCGGAGGTTTTTTACTCCAGCTGGTCCTCAATGTAGAAAACGATAGTTCATTTCTCTTTCTTCCTAGCAGAACTGAAGGGATTGAAGAGTGTGTCTTTTCAAACACATATCTGTACGATGCTTATACATTTAAATGCCCAAGGGCTTGTTCACTTGGACTAATTAAAATAATCATTTCCATAACATTAATTAACCTGTTTTCCAAATCCAAAGATATATTTAAAGATAAATTTAAAGATATAATTTTATCTCCAAATCTTTTTAAAATTTAGTTTTAAAATACTTTTTCTTTAATAAAGTTTTATTTTAATAATGTTTCTCATCTGTGCAATTTATATATATATGAGTTTAAGGTAGAATTTATTTTCAATTTTTCTGTCTTAAAAAAAATTGTAAATGCGAACTTTTTATTTTAATGTTTAATAATAAATAAAAAATAATATAACATCATCTGTGCTCGTTACAATATATATAGTCATAATCAAACATTGCAATATTTACAAAAACCCGTTAAAACATAGCGATCACTAGAAAAATAATAAATGCTATTTTAAAAATATCAGTCCAGTCTATCAAAGCTATATACTAAATCAGTATTATAATTTTAAAAAACAATATTTAAAAAGTACTTTAAAATAAACCAAAAATACTAATATATATAGTGATGATAATCAAATTAACGTGTGTTAAGGCATTTTTTTAAAAAAGGCATAAAACCTAAATATATACACATAGCGATAATTAGAAAAAATGATAAATGCTTCTATCAAAAGATTACTCCGGTTTTTCAACAATATATACTAAATCTCAAAAACCAATATTATAATTAAAAATGATATTTAAAATGTATATTGCTAAATGTGAAATGGCGGGAATATTACTTTCAACACTATTTCGTGGAGCATTTTTAAAAATATAATATTTTACATTTGGCTTTGGGATTATCCCTCCAACTAAGAGTTGTAATAATAAGTCACAAATCTGAATAATAGACATATTAATGCATATTACAGTTAGCATTTATTTAAGTAATTTTTTACTAATATTTTAAGAATTTAAAAAAAATTACCAACTTTCTAAAAAGGATGGATGGTCATCTGCTCAGGCTAAATTTGGTTCTTCCTAGATCTCTTCATTACTGCAACTCCACAAGCCATCAACAAATTATACTTTTAAGATTTATGTTTATTATTTTAAGGAAGACACCAGTAAAATTAATTTATTCAGGAAATATCACAGCTTGATATGGTCTCCTTCAAATTTATTTTTAAAACTGTCTACTTGGGTCTTACACAAATTCAAGCAGGTTTGTATGATGTTAGATAATTTCCAAGAATTATAGTTAGGCATGGGCCTTTGTCTTACTAAGATAAAAGAAAGTGTTAAGTTAAACTTTCAAATTTAAAAAAAAAAAAACAACAACTGTAAACCATCTAATGGACTTTTATGCCTCAAGCCTAACTAGTCATCAAATGCAAAAGAGGGTTAAAATTTATTATAAAAAAATTTATAATAAATTAATGATTTAAAAATATAATCGCACTGTAACATATTATACATCGCAACTTGTACTCATATATATATATGCTGATACATGTATTACTTTTAAGATTTTAGTTTTAACACTTTAAAGACGCAAATAAAATTATTTGGTAATTTATTATAAAAAATATAAAAATAAATTAATGATTTAAAAATATAATCGCACTGTAACATATTATACATCACAACTTGTACTCATATATATATATATATATATATATATATATGTGTGTGTGTGTGTGCCGATACATGTATTACTTTTAAGATTTTAGTTTTAACACTTTAAAGATGCAAATAAAAAGCATCTTAATGATTTGCTTATTGCATTTCTAAAAGATGCTAAAGATATAAATATATATATATATATGAGTACAAGCTGTGATGTATAATATGTTACAGTGTGATTATATTTTTAAATCATTAATTTATTTTTATATTTTTTATAATAAATTACCAAATAATTTTATTTGCGTCTTTAAAGTGTTAAAACTAAAATCTTAAAAGTAATACATGTATCGGCACACACACACACACACATATATATATATATATGAGTACAAGTTGTGATGTATAATATGTTACAGTGCGATTATATTTTTAAATCATTAATTTATTATAAATTTTTTTATAATAAATTTTAACCCTCTTTTGCATTTGATGACTAGTTAGGCTTGAGGCATAAAGGTCCATTAGCTGGTTTACAGTTGTTTGGGTTTTTTTTAAATTTGAAAGTTTAACACTTTCTTTTATCTTAGTAAGACAAAGGCCCATACCTAACTATAATTCTTGGAAATTATCTTACATCATACAAACCTGCTTTAATTTGTGTAAGACCCAAGTAGACAGTTTTAAAAATAAATTTGAAGGAGACCATATCAAGCTGTGATATTTCCTGAATAAATTAATTTTACTGGTGTCTTCTTTAAAATAATAAACCTAAATCTTAAAAGTATAATTTGTTGATGGCTTGTAGTGTTGCAGTAATGAAGAGATCTAGGAAGAACTAAATTTAGCCTGAGCAGACGACCATCCATCCTTTTTAGAAAGTTGGTAATTTTTTTTAAATTCTTAAAATATTAGTAAAAAGTTACTTAAATAAATGCTAACTGAAATATGCATTAATATGTCTATTATTCAGATTTGTGATTTATTATTACAACTCCTAGTTGGAGGGATAATCCCAAAGCCAAATGTAAAATATTATATTTTTAAAAATGCTCCACGAAATAGTGTTGAAAGTGATATTCCCGCCATTTCACATTTAGCAATATACATTTTAAATATCATTTTTTAAATTATAATACTGGTTTTTGAGATTTGGTATATACTGTTGAAAGACTGGAGTAATCTTTTGATAGAAGCATTTATCATTTTTCTAATTATCGCTATGTATATATTGAAACAGACAGATCGAAGAACCGATCTTAGTTTCATGTGTTTTTTAAGTACGGTAATTCGAACTACTATTTGCCCGCAATGGGATTTTTTCCATTTCAAGTCATATAAAAATTAGCTATATATTTTATGTTTTGTAAATAAATATGTAAAGATTCCGTGTATAAATATCACAAATCATGAAATAATATTCGTGTGTGCGTGGTTTGTGAATTTATATCAGCTTAATTTAAAGTTTCATTGCGGGTGTATTTGCTTAAATTTTAGCCTTTTAGAATTATACAAAGTCGTTTAAAAATACTGATCAAAAGTCACATTCCTTTGATCAGTGTTTTTAATTAAAATCTGTATTGTACAAATGTATAGAGTAATTAAGTTGTATTCGAAATTAGATAAGGAATTTATATTTGTAATTACTTTGTCAATTTAAAATTGCGTATTAAAGTTAAAGATAGCTGAAAACGGAACAATGGAAATGGATAATTGATATTGTATGGTCAAGCTGGATTGCTGAAGGCTAGAGAAAAGTAGGCGGAGCCTAAAACAAAAACCAGGCAGAAAGGTCAACCGGGGCCATCTTAGAAAAAACTAACATTCTAACTTTTGACGTGGTTGAGAGTAGATAGTCTCAAGACAGCACAGCAGTTGCTAGAGAAATCGCTACAACTCTTGTTAAGAAGTCCACCAGTAAACCGTAATGTCGATGGGCTAAGTGCCAGGAGCTGATCTCTGTCCTGCCAATTTGAATCTTCGTGCCGCTGTCTGATCATGCTTTACGTGCTTCAAAATTTCCAGCTTCCAATCTCCAAATTGACTATGCCTTTCAAGTAAATTTCAAATGCGCGCCTACGTTCGTCAGAAATACCATCGTGAGAAGCCAAGCCGGATGAAGAAAGAAGGGTAACTGTGTTACATGAACTTTTAACTTTCTCCCGAGCTTAATGTTATAAGTTAATCTGTCAATCAAATGAATCACATGTAAGTTTTTGTTTCGTTTATAATGCTACTGTTTAACCTGTCAGTAAATTTTCTTTTCTCTTATTCCTCCGCTCTAGTCTTTAGAAAATAATTTATAAATATTGTACTTAATAGTAATAATGATTCAAATGAATACATTTATATTTTCCTTTATTACTTATGCTATAAACAAACGATGCCAATAGTAATATTTCCCAACTCTGTTTAAAGCTAGTTTATAATATTGATTATAGTTATTTTAAAAGTAAGTTCATTGTTTTGAATTCAAGATTATTTCATATGTTGAGTTGGCAGATATTAAAACACTTTATTATAATGAATTCGTATTTTGTCATATTATTGTAATCTAAAGTTCAATCGTAAATATGTAAATGGTTTTAAGTTTATTATATTAATTTCCTACATGAAATGAGAAATAATTCTCAGTGTATAATTTGTTATAATCGCTACCGCCTGAACGATCTGGGGGGGAGCTAGGAGTTTCAGAGTAAACTTTATTAATTATTGCTTTCGCGGACAGTTTGATTCCGCCATGTTTTATTGGAATAGTTATCTCAGCCTGTTGCATAGAAATAGACGAATTGATTACTCAGGTTTGGTATAATTCCTTTTCAAATCCACTTCAAGCACTCGTCCTCGATGACTGTGGCAATGCCTTCCCTTCGCCGAAGTTAGCGTCTCGCCATACTACCATATGGGGAAGAAAGCAATTCTTTCCCAGGTTATCTCTTGGATCACCGGGTTTCGAAATGATCCCAGCTGGTTGTAGTGTCCCGGAGCTACTTGGGGGCATTAAGCCTTGTCAAAGTACAAGCCGCCCGGTATTCCTTTGATGCACCACAAGTGATTACTGTAGGGCTCTTCAATCTAGGCAACCACTAGTACATCAATCTTAGATATCATAGTTATACGAAACCACCCTCCAATTATTCGTATACGCAACGGTTCGAATCTATTCGAATAAAATAACTTAATAAAAATCGTAGATAAATATTTTCAATGCTCAAATGCTCTGATTCCCTTAGCCACCCGTCAATCATTTCACTACACAAATATTGGTATGAGTTTGTTTACCAGGTAAAATGTGTGCTCTTCCGATTACTAAAGACTAGTAGCCAGTTATAATAGAATATTTATGGAAGTCTTACCGTACTTTTGAATACTATATTTTTATGCTTTCTATTTATTATTAAACAATTTATTTAATCTAATTTTGTGTCTTCCACCTCATTACTCTCGAAGTCTATTTAGTCACCTACTGTCTGTATTGGCAACTTAAATATATACATTACATTAATGACCGTACCAATATCCAGAGTATAATAGATCTATATATAATTAACTGTAAGTAATTTAGTCTGTGTTCTGAGTTGAGCTAGTAAAGGGATAACCCCGTGCTGTTATAAAGTCATCATCGGTTGGTCATACCGGGGTTTGGGTTTGAATTTAGTTGGCGTTTTGGAATTTATTCTTAAACGTGGACTGGGTTTGAACTCGGGTACTGTGTATGAGTAAGCGTGGTGGATTTATACCGGTACAGTTATTAAATTTTTGGACGCCCTCCGTGGTGCTCCGATGAAGAAATCTCCCACACCCTGCAGAGTGAACGAGAGTAAACAGTTAAATTATAAAAATATTCGATTTTTTTTTGTTTGTCATAATATTGATATGTATTTGGCGTATTAAAATGCGCAAGTTAAAACTATAGTTGAGTAAAGCAAGTATATAAAAGTTTTTTTTTCCCTTACACCAAGTTTCAGTGAATAGACTACTTCCAAATATCGTTAAGAAACAGAGTGAGATTTTTTGAAAAGAGAGCGGAAGCGATTTTGTGCGTTTATTTAATTAAAATAAACGAGTGTTATTCCATAATTTTTTTTTGCGAGTTCATTCTTGTTGTTTAAAATTTTTCGAAAAAAAAAAGTAAAGAAGTAGAATTAATTCCAGGTCTTAAAAATAAAAACGTGTACGCATATAGATATTGTGTACGCATATATATATATATTTTTTTTGTTGTTTAAAAATGTTTTTTTTTTTTGAAAAAAAAAAGTAAAGAAGTAGGATTACTTTTATGTTTTAAAAATAAAAACGTGTGCGCATATATATATATATTGTAATATAAAAATCTTATCAGAGTCAGAGTTAATATTAATCGTTCCCTATATAAAACATTAAGTCTTGAATCAAATGATTACTAGGTCATGTAAAAAGTATATATTCGGGGATCAATGGATTAAATTATCTATTGGTCACATGTTGCTGGCTGGCGCCTTTCAAATAAATTTGTCAGCAAATATGTTTGTCCATACAGCAGTGGTGAGTTTTGTTGGGTTCAAAAGAGAGAATGGTGGCATATATATAGAGAGAGAATTACTGACAGTAGTACAAAAATTAATATTGTGTTATATACCAATTATTAATATGTTTATATTATAGGACTGAGGAGAACAGTGCGAACTGGGTGAAATAAAGTTTTTTTTCCCTTTATTCTTTTAGTAATGATTTAAACATGTCATATTGTATATACCTAAATAAAAAAAAATATTAACAGTGAAAAGTTTAGATAACAGAAACCAGTCGGAACGTAGGCGAAAAAAAAGAGAAAGGAAGGAAGTCACACAAACAGTATCAGCAGCGGGGGAGGATTTGGCAATAGGATCAGGGATCAGTATCTTTATGTTATATATACAAATAAAAATTGTTTTACAAAACTAATTCGTATGCTGAGGACACTTATAATTGAAAACAAAGAGAAAATGGCAGAAATAGAAGGAAACAATAATTTATCCGCGACTGGCGCAGAGACGGCTGACACATCCAGTGATCGCGAAGTTGTGTTCAAGAAATCTCCCGATAAAAAAAAAAGCTTTGGACGATTAGATAGGAACACCAAACAGAGGGAGCACGATCGTGATGCGAAGTTTGACGCGATCCTCAGAGAAATGAGAGAGGATCGAAAGGCACTGATGATGATGATGGAAAGGCTGGTAAGGCTCGATGAAGCACGAGGCATCCGAGCCAACTCAAATCTAGAAAATGTAAAGCTTCAGCAAGAAATAAATCCCTCTGAAGACCCAAAAATAGAAAATGAAGATGATCAGGCCACACCGAAAGAAGTTGTGGACAGCAAGGAAAACAACAGTGGTGAGGATGAGTCCAGCTACGAAGCAGTGGAAGAAGCGGATATAGAGACAGAAAAAGAAAAGGATGTTGAGACCACTAGTCCAATGAAACTAAAAGTGGAAAGGGGACAGATGATGAGTCCTCAACTTAGTATGAAGAACTTACAGACGCCAATGCCTGGATCCTTGATACAGATTCAAATTTTCAAGGATGACCCAGGAGAGAATCCCATCGCTCATCGAGATAATATTAAAGAATTGTTTTTTTGTGCATTCGGTCGAAAAAAGGCCATAGAATTAATGACCGCAAGAGACTATGGGGACTTGTATCCAACAAAAGGGGAATGGGAGCAGTGTAGTTACAATACCAGGCCATTAAAACCTTATATACCTCCCGACCCAGGGAGAAAGTAGAAATAACAATAAATGATAACCCGGTAAACGACCACTGTGAAATGTCTATGATGATGAGTAAAAGAACAACGGATTAATACACCCAAATTTGATAAATGTTATGTTCGAACCCTCACCCAGACTGTTCTCCAAAGTCGATCAATTTTTTAAGAAAATGTTAACCAGAGAATTATGTATAAACATTTTTTTTTGTTATTTTTTTTTAAAGTGAGAAGAAATGAAACAGACAGATCGAAGAACCGATCTTAGTTTCATGTGTTTTTTAAGTACGGTAATTCGAACTACTATTTGCCCGCAATGGGATTTTTTCCATTTCAAGTCATATAAAAATTAGCTATATATTTTATGTTTTGTAAATAAATATGTAAAGATTCCGTGTATAAATATCACAAATCATGAAATAATATTCGTGTGTGCGTGGTTTGTGAATTTATATCAGCTTAATTTAAAGTTTCATTGCGGGTGTATTTGCTTAAATTTTAGCCTTTTAGAATTATACAAAGTCGTTTAAAAATACTGATCAAAAGTCACATTCCTTTGATCAGTGTTTTTAATTAAAATCTGTATTGTACAAATGTATAGAGTAATTAAGTTGTATTCGAAATTAGATAAGGAATTTATATTTGTAATTACTTTGTCAATTTAAAATTGCGTATTAAAGTTAAAGATAGCTGAAAACGGAACAATGGAAATGGATAATTGATATTGTATGGTCAAGCTGGATTGCTGAAGGCTAGAGAAAAGTAGGCGGAGCCTAAAACAAAAACCAGGCAGAAAGGTCAACCGGGGCCATCTTAGAAAAAACTAACATTCTAACTTTTGACGTGGTTGAGAGTAGATAGTCTCAAGACAGCACAGCAGTTGCTAGAGAAATCGCTACAACTCTTGTTAAGAAGTCCACCAGTAAACCGTAATGTCGATGGGCTAAGTGCCAGGAGCTGATCTCTGTCCTGCCAATTTGAATCTTCGTGCCGCTGTCTGATCATGCTTTACGTGCTTCAAAATTTCCAGCTTCCAATCTCCAAATTGACTATGCCTTTCAAGTAAATTTCAAATGCGCGCCTACGTTCGTCAGAAATACCATCGTGAGAAGCCAAGCCAGATGAAGAAAGAAGGGTAACTGTGTTACATGAACTTTTAACTTTCTCCCGAGCTTAATGTTATAAGTTAATCTGTCAATCAAATGAATCACATGTAAGTTTTTGTTTCGTTTATAATGCTACTGTTTAACCTGTCAGTAAATTTTCTTTTCTCTTATTCCTCCGCTCTAGTCTTTAGAAAATAATTTATAAATATTGTACTTAATAGTAATAATGATTCAAATGAATACATTTATATTTTCCTTTATTACTTATGCTATAAACAAACGATGCCAATAGTAATATTTCCCAACTCTGTTTAAAGCTAGTTTATAATATTGATTATAGTTATTTTAAAAGTAAGTTCGTTGTTTTGAATTCAAGATTATTTCATATGTTGAGTTGGCAGATATTAAAACACTTTATTATAATGAATTCGTATTTTGTCATATTATTGTAATCTAAAGTTCAATCGTAAATATGTAAATGGTTTTAAGTTTATTATATTAATTTCCTACATGAAATGAGAAATAATTCTCAGTGTATAATTTGTTATAATCGCTACCGCCTGAACGATCTGGGGGGGGAGCTAGGAGTTTCAGAGTAAACTTTATTAATTATTGCTTTCGCGGACAGTTTGATTCCGCCATGTTTTATTGGAATAGTTATCTCAGCCTGTTGCGTAGAAATAGACGAATTGATTACTCAGGTTTGGTATAATTCCTTTTCAAATCCACTTCAAGCACTCGTCCTCGATGACTGTGGCAATGCCTTCCCTTCGCCGAAGTTAGCGTCTCGCCATACTACCATATGGGGAAGAAAGCAATTCTTTCCCAGGTTATCTCTTGGATCACCGGGTTTCGAAATGATCCCGGCTGGTTGTAGTGTCCCGGAGCTACTTGGGGGCATTAAGCCTTGTCAAAGTACAAGCCGCCCGGTATTCCTTTGATGCACCACAAGTGATTACTGTAGGGCTCTTCAATCTAGGCAACCACTAGTACATCAATCTTAGATATCATAGTTATACGAAACCACCCTCCAATTATTCGTATACGCAACGGTTCGAATCTATTCGAATAAAATAACTTAATAAAAATCGTAGATAAATATTTTCAATGCTCAAATGCTCTGATTCCCTTAGCCACCCGTCAATCATTTCACTACACAAATATTGGTATGAGTTTGTTTACCAGGTAAAACGATTACTAAAGACTAGTAGCCAGTTATAATAGAATATTTATGGAAGTCTTACCGTACTTTTGAATACTATATTTTTATGCTTTCTATTTATTATTAAACAATTTATTTAATCTAATTTTGTGTCTTCCACCTCATTACTCTCGAAGTCTATTTAGTCACCTACTGTCTGTATTGGCAACTTAAATATATACATTACATTAATGACCGTACCAATATCCAGAGTATAATAGATCTATATATAATTAACTGTAAGTAATTTAGTCTGTGTTCTGAGTTGAGCTAGTAAAGGGATAACCCCGTGCTGTTATAAAGTCATCATCGGTTGGTCATACCGGGGTTTGGGTTTGAATTTAGTTGGCGTTTTGGAATTTATTCTTAAACGTGGACTGGGTTTGAACTCGGGTACTGTGTATGAGTAAGCGTGGTGGATTTATACCGGTACAATATATATATATATATTTAGGTTTTATGCCTTTTTTTAAAAAATGCCTTAACCTTTTAACCGCTAATTTTATCATTGGTTGTATCAGATAAAAATCAAATCTTTTAATTGGCCAACTCACAAACTGAAGACAAAGCCTATTGTTAAAACATATTCGCCTATAATATTAAATTCAACTCAGATACGTTTATAAAAAGTATATAATTAATTTTTCAGGTCATGAAAAAAACGAAAGTTCTTTCAAAAATAAATTGCTATTTATTTATTCTAAAATATTCAATATCGGCAACATAAAAGTTATAATGTAAACAAAAAGATCGACTTTTACGTTATAGAAAAGTAAATATTTCTTTTTACTACAACTTCAATATTTGGACTAAAATCTTCAATATTTTTCGAAAATAATTTTGTTTTTTTATTATTCTCTCTGAAAATTATGTTTAATTTCCATAAATATTATTTAATAATAATTTAAATCGTATTCGAAATGAAAATCTCAGCGTTTTTCTTTATTTTCTTTGATCAGGCAGTTTCTTTGTTCTTTCCAGCCAATCAGAATGTCTTTTTCGGCTGAGAGCATGCTAAGAACCAATCACAAATAATGTTCCTTCTTTGTTTAGGTTTAAATGCATTTTTTTTCTATTTTTTACTTCTAAAATAAATCGGAAGATGTCACCATCGTACAGAACTTTTAAAAACGAATTCAATACGCATTTAACGAATATTTTCGTATAAAAACTGGCTGAGTTAGAGTGATTTCAGATGTCGACGAGGAGCCTCGTAAAAAACAGTCTTTTGGTTAACACACATTAATTTGATTATCATCACTTTATATATATATTAGCATTTTTGGTTTATTTTAAAGTACTTTTTAAATATTGTTTTTTAAAATTATAATACTGATTTAGTATATAGCTTTGATAGACCGGACTGATATTTTTAAAATAGCATTTATTATTTTCCTAGTGATCACTATGTTTTAACAGGTTTTTGTAAATATTGCAATGTTTGATTATGACTATATATATAAATTAGCATAGCTTTGATAGACCGGACTGATATTTTTAAAATAGCATTTATTATTTTTCTAGTGATCGCTATGTTTTAACAGGTTTTTGTAAATATTGCAATGTTTGATTATGACTATATATATATAAATTAGCATTTTTGGTTTATTTTAAAGTATTTTTTAATTTTCACCTCTTTTTCTTTTCCCGCACTTTTTTTTGATAGTATCACCTTAAGCTATTTAATGTGACGGTTTCCCGCAATTTTTTTAAGTGTAGTCCCTTTCCAACACCTTTTTTAATTATAGTGCCTCAGGCGATTTCTTTTTTTAAAAAAAATGATTGTTTCTAGTCGATGACATTTATCGCTTGCATCTGCCAGTAGTGTTTTTGGCTGTTTTCAATTTCAAAATGGCCACCGAGCGCGTACTTTATCAGCACCCAAAAGTTAATTATTAACTATTTTATGTAACATTTTAAGAAATATTACATAAAATAAATGAAACAAATATAAAATTAGAACTAGTTTTATTTATCAAAACTTTTTTAAACATTTAATTTTAAATAATTTTATTCATTCATTTGTTTTTAGTCAATATTGCAGTTAAATTATTATTTATTCATACATTTCACATACCTCTCTGCATGCACACATATGCACACATAAAGATGACCTATTTCATCTGACCTCTATTAGCTAATTATAACTTATTAAAAAATATCTACAAAATAAAAATACCAATGAATATTATATTTGAAATATTTTTTTATTTAAACATATTAAAACTAATTTAGATTAAACCTTTAAATATTATCTGACTGCTTTCATGAAATTTAAATATTATTTTTAAATCAATTTAATACTATTTATTCTAGTTTATTTATAATATCAATTTATTATAGGTTATACATTAAAAAATGAATAAAGCAATAGTTACTTTATACATTTAATTCTATTTATTACTTTAAACTATCCCTAATATTTCCTTTAAGTAAAATTACTATCTTATATCTCTTATTAACTCTTTTCCCACCTCTTATGAGGCCTCTCATCACAGCTGACGTCACTCTAATTTCGTTAGTTTTAATGCTAGAATATTTGTTTGACAGTTATTGATTAGGTTTTTAAAAGTTCTGTAAGATGGTGCCCTCTTCCGAATTATTTTACAAGTAAAAAATCAAAAAAAACTGCATTTAAAACTACACAAAGAAAGAAGTTTGTCGGTGATTGGCTGTCAGCCAGCTCTCAGCTGAAAAAGACATTCTGATTGGCTGGAAAGAACAAAGAAACTGCCTGATCAAAGAAAATAAAGAAAAATGCTGAGGTTTTCATTTCAAATATAATTTAAAGAATATTAAGTATATATTGAGTAATTACAAATCATTTTCAGAGAGAATACTAAAAAAACCAAATTATTTTCGAAAAATATTGAAGATTTTAGTAAAAATATTTAAGATTTAGCAAAAATAAATATTTACTTTTCTATAACATAAAAGGCATTTCGTCACGAACTATTTGTTTATATGATGGCTTTTATGTTGCCGAAATTGAATATTTTATAATAAATAAATAGCAATTTATTTTTGAAAGAACTTTCGTTCACTTTTATAACCTGGCAATGTATTAATATACTTTTTTATAAATGAATATAAAGTCAATATGATATTAAAGGTGAAAATATTTTGACAATTGACTTGTCTTCAGTTTGTGAGCTGGCCAATTAAAAGCTTTGATTTTTAGCTGACACAACCAATAATATAATTAGCAGCTAAAAGGTTAACATTATCATATATCTATTGACTTTTCATAGCATTATCACACAAAATTTAGTAAATATAATAGTATAATTATTAACCTATACTATTTACTAATTAACTAATGTCTTTTATTTTTATCATTTTTTTAAAAATCACAAAATTACAAATAAAAAGTTAGGCTAAGATAAACTCTGGGAGCCAGATGAAGTTTCACATATGTACAAATTCCCCACAGTTGGGAGAAAAATAATAATATAAAAATAGCAATGATTATAATTCAAACATATACACTTTTTTTTTTATAAATTAACAATTAATGGCTAAGTTTGACAAGAATTGTCAGTGTAGGACACTTAGTTTTCACAATTATTTGTTTTCTTGGGGTAAGGTATAAAATTTCTGGCATTTCAGATACCTCTTGTTACTTTGGAGGTAGACACTAGGAAAGCATTCTCTCCAACTTGTTTGATTATTTGATAAGTTCCGTCATGCAAACCAAGAAATTTCCTAAACAAATTTTTATGTGGGGTTCTAATCATAATGTAGTCATTGACTTTGAAAGGATACCAGTCTTAAACTGCTGAATGTATTTCTCACCCATTTTTTTCATATTAACATGAGCTAATGTCTGATTGTGGACTAGATCAATATTTTCTATGATAGCAGGCAATGGGGTTTTGATAAGCAAGGGCTCTGATATTCCATAATTGAGAATGATAGGAGAAAATTTGGTAGACTCATTAATAGTGGTATTTATATAACATACCACCTGTGGCAACTTGTTAACCCATTGTCTATGATCCTGCTTCACATAAACTCTAAACAATCTCCCTCATAATCCATTTACATGGATTGGATTGGGGGTTTCTGATGGAACTCATACTCTGTTTAATATTGTTCGGCTGACCCCATTTTTTCCATGTGTCAGACATAAATGCTCTCACATGATCCAAAAGGATTGTGGCTGGTTTACCTATTAGAGGTATTTGAAAATTTTCTAGGCATTTAATTACCCTTTTGGCATCTGTCTTTGGGACTGCATATGCTGACATGAATTTAGTAAACAGCTCATACATGATCAAGATAAATTTTTGTCAATTGAAGGGTGGCAGAGGGCCATAGAAATCAATTTCTATCATCTCATTGGGCCCATTAGGCAAAATAGACTGTAAAGTACCCACATATAATCTATTGCTAAATTTAGTTTTAACACATATGTCACACTCTCTTAGTTTTCTGTAATATCTTCATGCATTTTGTTAAACCAAAAGGATTGTCTAATGATGGGCTCAATCTTCTGTACCCCATAATGGCCATAACTACAGTGGACATAATAAATATTTTTAACTAAAATACTTGGAATTATAACCCTCCATGAAGTCTCATCTCCCTTTCTTCATTTTTTCATAAATATATCATTATTCATTTTATATCCTTCTCTAATTCTGATTGCAAAATTATCCTTCCCTAATTCTGATTGCAAAATTATTATTTTTAGATAATCTGACCAGGTCCCCCAATAAATCTATAATCTTTTAAGCCTAGCTTCTTGCTATTGCAATACTTCTAAATTTTGATAATCCTAAACTATTTAATTTTCTAATGAAGGGAATAAATCACAACCACAATATTATCTGCACTGGCATCTTGGTAATTGATGGCAACAGAATGATGGCTAAGTGTATCAGCAATAACATTATCCCTACCAAGACACTATATAATTTTGTACTTAAATTACTGTAAATAAAGGCTCTGCCTCACTAATCTCTCATTATTTAAGTAGCTTCTATTTATAAACTCTAAGCTATGGTGGTTTGAGAGTACAATAACCTCTTAACCCAATAAAAATTGTCTTAACTTTTAGAACCCCAATACCATGGCTAAAGCTTTTTTTTGTAGTGTAATTTAATTCAGCCCCCCTAAGATGCCTACTTAAAAAATATAAAACCCTGGGCTTCCCACTATCACTTAATTGGTATAAAATGACACCTAGACCAAACCCACTGCTGTCGGTTTGTAGATAAAATACTCTGTTAAAATTAGGGTAAGCTAGAATTACTGTTTTTAGAAAATTGACTTTTATAGCCTGAAATTCTAAAGCATGATCCTGAGTCCACTTTCACCTTTCATTTTTTTTAATAAAATTGATAAATGAATTGTATCAGCAGAAAAATCTATATAAAATCTATGGTAATAATTACACAGTCCCAAAAATGACCTCAAATGTTTCCTGGTCTTTGGAATTGGAAAGTTCTGTATTGCTAAAATTTTCTCTGGATGGGGTTTAATTCCTGAGAAATTAAATGTCCTAAAAAGGTAATCTCATGGGCTGATAATGTACATTTTTCTAAATTTCTCTTGATATTACATCTGGAACACTCCTGTAAGAAAAGAGATAAATGATGCATGTGATCTACCATGTGCTTGAAGCAATGACTATATCATCAATGTCCATGATCAATTTGTCTTGAAGTTCTTTTGAGAGGACTATATTTAGGCATCTGATAAGGCCAGCCCCACTATTTCTCAAACCAAAGGGCATCCTTTAAAAAATATAAGATTGGCCCTTATACCGAAATGCGGTGTACTTTTGATCAGAACTATGGAGTGGAATTTTCCAATAGCTGGCTGTAAGGTCAAATATGGAAAATCTGGCTCTCCCTTTAAACTTGGTCAAAAGTTCCTGTACTGGTGATGGTATGTCTTGCTATGGGATAGTATGGCAGTTTAATTGGTGAGCATCCAGGCAGACCCTGACTGTTCCATCTTTCTTTTTAACTATAATGAGGGGATTGACATAAGAAGAAGGACATGGCCTAATGATTTGCCATTCTATCATCTTTTGAATTTGCTGATCCACCTTGGCCTGGTATTGGTATGGGGTAGTATAAGTCTTTTGCTGAAATGGTCCATTATTCCTCAATTTGATTTGGTGAACATATCCTTCTAAGATGCCAGGTATTTTTGAAAATATATGCCTGAACTGTAACAACAATTGGAATAATGCTTCATAGTATTGTGTATCAGTAATACATGAACCCTCCAACTTAATTCAAATATTAACATTAATTGAAATTTCCTGTACAGTTAGTAATTGACTTGTCTGCCCAATAAAATTAACAGGAAATGGAAAAACTTTCTCATGGCATTTAAAAGTCTTATCATGATAATTGACTATACAATTGTTAAGAGTCATGAAGTCAGATCTGATAATGGCTTCATGAATTAAACTGGGCATAATTAAAAAGACATGTTCAAAACTATTTGAATCAATTTCTAAGGTAAGATAAACTTGTTTATTAAATAGTTTCAACTTTCTCCCATTAGCTAAGGTTACTTGGATAACCCTTAAGGCTAAAATAGGAATATCCTGGTTAACCTTACTGATTTTTAAATACATATCATGAGATATAATAGAGGCCTAACTGCCTGAATCTACAAGTGCATTTATAATAACCTCTGCTATGGTAATTTTGATAAGTGGATACTGATATAAAATAGGGGGTTCAATTATTCTACTCAGTTCCAGGTAGTCAATATCAAGATCAATATTATTCATCATATAAAACATCATGTTCCCCAGTTTACTGAGAATAGGGACACAAAGTGAGGAATGATCCTGTAAGGTCCTACTTAGTTTAATGCCACCATATTCTTTTTGATTGATACACCATTTTGGGATTGTTCGCATCTTACAGTGGATGGCTGATTATCATTCATATACCTTTTAAAGCTATGCCTATTAATATACTGATTACCCCCATTATATATTCTATTCCTATCCCTATATATTCTTCTCTTACTATATGGTGGTATGGCCAACACATGTACATGATTCATAGTAGGATGAGATTCCCTACTGGCCTTTATTCTATTCTCTAAATTTTTGTCACTTGCCTCTAGTGAATCCAGGATTTCTACTGTATCAATGATCATGTGGTGATTGGCAGCAATCAGGACCTGCTTTATATAGCATGGCAGGTTGTGCCTGATAATCCTTACTATTTGAGGCTCTGATAGGGGATAAGCTGTTAAAGTCTTTAGCTTAACTGCCTGGTTCCTGAAAAATTGTGTGTAGCTAACCTTATGTGCATTATACTTTTCTTGTGATACCTGATACCTAATGTTATCTTGGTGGTCCTCTCCCCAGAAACTCACCAAGATCAAATACTTAAAAGTCATCAAAGGTTTGGGGCTTGTCAAACATGGACTACCACCAATCCCTTGATGCAAAACATAAGTGATTGCTTGCAATCGCAATCTTCTCCTCCTCTGATAATCCACACAAAGCAAATAGACCCTCAAGGCTCTGCAGATATTCATAGGGGTTTTCCAAATTTCCCCCTTAAACATATTTACCTGCAAGACCCTTAAAGGTAATGAACTCTGATTGTCCAGATTATAAAAATTCCTGTCTCTGTCTTGTTCTAATTTCTCAGAGCCTATCCATCTCTGCTCTTTTGGATAATGTACATCTGGGTTTTGACAACAATTATTATGCTCAATAAATTTTTCCTTAGTATCAGTTAAGGATTCCCTCCTAAAACTATCCTCATTATTTCCTATTCTGAAATTGCCACTTTCTTTTCCTCTCATCAACCTTGCTATTTCTGACTTATCATATTGACACTCTAAGTCTACATTTCTAACTCTCTCCTGGTCAGTATTACATTTTCTTGCAGGCCCACTAACAGTATCTTTTACTTTCTCTGTGCAATTATTTAATCTCTGATATATGTCCTCCATCTCTCTTAACTTTTCTTGCATCACTCCTTTTAAAATATTTAGACTAGAATTAGGCTGTACTTTAATACTTTGGATCTCCTGACTAACCTGACTAATATAACCTTCAATCTGATGGTTTACCTCTTCTAACCTTGATTCTATCTTATAGACTTTGTGATCTGAATTTAGCTCTAATTGTCTAAATTGTTGTTGGACCTCTTCTAATACTTCTGATATCTTTTGTTCCATTTTCTCTTCCACCTTTTTGGATATACTTTCCTCCACTTTATCCTTAACTATCTCCACTTCACTGGCAAAACTCTGCAAGGGTAATTTAGCTTTGTCATTAATCTCATTTTTCCAACTATCTACTTCTTTTCTCCATTTGAATAAATTTATTTTCAACTCTTTGTATCACCTTGTCCTGATCTGTTCTTTGTTCCTCTAGCTTATTGGTTAACTCTTTTACCTGATCCTTATATACCTCAACTCTATTATTGGATGTTATTACCAAACTTTCTAATTTATTTAATAATATTTTATATTGGCCCTGACACTCCTGTTTCATATTTTGTATTCCTTTCTCTGACTTCTGGGCACTCAATTTAACTTTATCTAACTGACATTGTATATTCTGTTCAGTTTTTATAAGTTTCCTTAAAATTTAACCTTGAGTTATTATACCATGCTTCAGTATCTTTCAAATTAGCATCCATTTTTTCAAAATTCCTTTGAAATTTAGCTCTAAACTTCTGAGATTATTCCCTATCTTCTTCTCTCAATTTTTGAGATTATTCCCTATCTTCTTCTCTCAATTTTTGAGCTTCTTCTTTATCTTCTTCTATATATTTTTGAGATTCTTATTTATCTTCTAGTCTAGTTTTTAGAAATAATTCCAACATCTGGCTCTGAGTAGAAGTGTATGCCTATATAACTGAAAATCTTTTATCTGAGAAGTATATATCAAAGCACACAAAGTATAGCTTATTTCAACAGGGTAAAAAACTTGGACCACTTCCATTTATTATGAAACATTGTAAATAGCTTTAGGGATTTTTTTTATTTATTTAAAATTGTATTTATATTTTATCTATTTCAATGCATCAAATCTATATACAGGTTTGTGGTAATGATTCATTTATATTTTTTATTATATCATTTTAAGTATGAAACGGTGGTAGGTATTTGGGATTAAATAAATATTTAATCATATTATTAAATTGGTTTTGTCTTTGTATTATTATTTATTTGATAAAATGTACTCTTTTTTTTATCAATCACATACCTATTATAACCATTTAACTTACCTATTGAAGACCATAGATGTAGAGCTGACTGAGCTAGCCACACAGGATATCGCTCTACCAGGGTGTTAAATCTTATTCCCATGCTCCACAATTTTTATGGTATTACATATTCTTCTGGGGGGGGGGGTATTCATTTTTTATTATTTTCTAGAAATGTCATGCAAAGCTATTAATAATAGACTTTTCAAAGATGTGTACTTACCATAGGGCCTACACATTCAGTCATTCGAGAAGGATATTAACCAAATGGGTTTTTAATTGTCAATTCACTCTTTCTATCAGTTTAGCTGGAAGTACCAATATATTGTAGAACAGTCAATTGGTTAAATTGGTATCCATTTCTTTTCCTGATAAATCTTGATCACTTCATGCTCAGTGCAAGATTCAGAGCAGAATTCCACAGGGAAGTAATTTTCCAGTACAGTAAAACTGGCACCAATGTGGTTTAAATATAAAAATGGTATGATTAGGGAAAGAACAAGTTAAATTAGAAATGTGTAAATTATGGTAAAAATAATTTACTTGCCAAATGTCTATATAAACTTAACGTAGTTGTAAGTAAAAACTAAATGAAATGTTGACTCTATATAAAAGGGGATATATAAAACTCTATTGTTAGTTTTTTTAAAATATGTGTATAATGTAATTAACAGGTCAAACAAATGAACATGCTTAGCTTGCTCTATATATTTTTAAAGCTATTCTTAGATAATTTAAGAATATATTACTCAGTAATCTGCAGAGACAATATGATAGTTTTATTCTTTGTAGCGATGGATATTTAAGATATATTTATGAATCAAATTGTTAGCAATAAATCAAATGCACACAGTATATTCTATAAATATACTGTTATAAGTAAAATAGACTTAGAATTTATTTTAAATAATTATACATGTACTATATTGAAGTTTAATATTTTTTTATATAGAGTACAGATTTCTTTATCTTAATAATTGCTTAACAACTTTCATTTTAAGCTGAATCGCTAACATTTTATTAGATAAATAAAGTTGCCATAATGTGCAACTGAAATAAAAATAAAGTTTAGAAAAATTATTAAATGAATGAGTTGGAGAAAAGTAGGTTGGAGGATTTCAGCATGAAGTTACTACAAATAAAAGTAATAAGTTATTATAGTGTAATATTTTAAAATAACTTACAGTTGAATTTGTTGTTTTTGTTTTGTTTTGAAAAAAAGAGAGAGAAAATAGACATTTTAGGTTTAGGTAAAACCTGTTTTTCAAACATAGTGTAATATTTTAAAATAACTTATACTTGAATTTGTTGGGGGGGGGGGGGTTGTTGTGTAAAAAAGTAAAATAAAATAGTGTTAAATACTGGTGTAACAAATTAAAGTTTCAAAACGATTTAAAATAACTTATAGTTCAATTTGTTTTTTTTTTTGTTTTCTTTTGTTTTAAAAAGAGGAAAGTAAGTAAAATAAAATAGTGTGTTGAATACTAGCGTAATGAATTAAAGATTCGAATGTTAAATTGATTTTTTTTCAGTGATAAATAGATGTAGGTAAAAAAAGGCAGAATAATTAGAACAGGGCATACAAAAGACAAATAATTAGTGATTATAATAATGCAGGGTTAGGTGTGTGGTGTACTGCATATTTAAAAATAATTTAATAATAAAAATAGCTGCTATTACAGATTGTGTAGTTAACTGATCAGTAACTATATATATATATATATAAAAACAAAAAAATAAAGACTTATAAATCCAATAAATAATATAATATTTCAACCAGAGGACTGGTTTTCATATATATATATATATATATATATATATATATATATATATAGAGAGAGAGAGAGAGAGAGAAAGAGAGAGAGAGAGAGAGAGATTTAGGCATACTGTAACTCCTGAATAAAGAATACTGATACTGTGTTTTAATGTGGACCATGATGAAAGAAATTTTATTGAACATAAAACAAAAAAGGCCAGAATACCTCAGCAGAAAAATGAATGGAGACAACAACTCTCAGAAAACACAGCATACATGAATCAAAGAATGAATGATTTCAAATGTGAAATATCAAAGGAAATCAAAACAAGATATCATAGCATGAAAAAGGGAAAGGATGCAAGAATAACTTTAGTTCATAGCATTAATAATGAGATGCACTAAAGAAAAAAGGGACAACCTAACCTGTGCAATATAAACAAATTTTTAAAGATAAAGATATTTGAGGGACAAACAGATGAAGCTTCTATCAAGAATATTAAAAGCTTGGAAAGATATTTCCAAGTGAACCAAATTAATGACTTTGGTAATCTGGCAATTGCCTGGTGATGCTCAAACATGGTGTTAATCCTTATTCCACCTTCTCAAAACATTCAAGGATTATAAAATGTATTGTTAAAGAGCTTTTGGAGTGAACAGTTCCAAGACATGATCCTGTACCAAGTCATGCAGGAAAAATATAAAGGGAATACTAGCAAATATTACTCAAAATTTTTCAGGAGGTAAGCAGCCAGCACACATGCCACATATCAGAGGAGCAAATTATCAGGATAATCCACTGTAATCTGCCACTCCATGTTCAACAAATGGTATTCACCACAAATAGGAATTCTGTGCAACAACTGGGCAAATTATTAAATGATGTAGACATAAGCCAACAATATAAGCTATCAGCAAATGTATAGAAAGATAAACATACCAATCACATGAGCCAGAATACAAACAAAGAGTACTATGACTACATTGTAAAACCATGGACTAATATGGACAAAGAAATATCAAATTTGATATGTTCATAGGAAAATAGAGTGCCTGAATATGCTCCACAAAGTTGTTCTGAGATCAGTCTGACAATATACGGATTTGAAGTCACAGCCATGCTGGATTCAGGCAGTCAAATATCTGTAATATCAGAAGACCTATACCACCAGATTTTAACAAAAAACCTGCACATAGAAATCTTGCCTTTTAAGATGGTGCAAATAACTTTAGCAAACAACTGGAAAGCGAAACTTCTGCGTAAGAAAATTTGGATACAGATGCATATACAGTATAAGATGGTATACCAAGTGTTCTTAATAATGACCAGTCTTATCCATGAAAGTTCTGTTGGGTTCCTTCTTGCACAAAAACAGATGCATTTAGATTAAGAACATTGGCTTGTAGTGTGTAATGACAAACAAATCAAAATGCAAAAAACCCATTTACATGATGATACTGAGGCATGTTGTATGACCAATTGGACATGGAGCTTATGGAAGAAAAGGCAAATGGAGCAAAACTGACTTTTGCCACTGAGACAAATAAACTCAAATCTATGCTTCATATTTATAAAAACATATTCTCTGATAGTCCCAGCTCATTAAAGGATATAAACAAAGAATCAGATTAAAACCAGGAGAACCATTTCAAGCGCAATTCTATCTCATACCACACAAATTTAAGAAGGAGATGGAGAAACAGCTGGAACAAATGTTGAAATGGGGCATTATTGATAAATGTTTTTCCTCATACTGTAACCCCCTAGTGGTGGTCAGAAAAAACATGGATCCATACAGTTATACCATGATGCACACCAGCTTAACAGGGCTACAATACCAGATTATATTATTCCACCCTGTATGCAAGAATTACTCATGAACTTTAAAAACAAAATAATATTTTCCACATTCGACTTAACAGCTAGCTACTGGCAGATAGAATTACACCACACAGATCACAAATACACAGTTTTTAGATAAGGAGGCCACACATACAATTTAATCAAATGCTCTTCAGCTTAGTTAATAGTGGTGCAGGTTTGTTATGATGTCTGGACCAAGAAAATTTTAACAATATATGTGGACAACATCATGGTAGCATCCACGTCACTGAAAGAACACTTACAACTATTTTTTGCAGAATGCAAAGCTAAAGGAATCAAAATCAACCTAAAAAGAGTATGTTGATCTCTTAGGAGATAGAATTTTTCTGTCATTTGGTGGGACGAATGGGAATCAAACCCCACCCTGATAAAATTAGTGCAATTACTGATCCCTGTACCTAAAACATGAAACCACCTTTAATCTTTTTAGGACTATGCAACTTTTACAACAGATACTGCAAAAAAATTGCTGACCAAATCTTTACTAAGACTATGAAGAAAAGATACCCATTGGAACTGGACCATCAAACAAAAGGAAGCATTCACTGAGATTAAATTTTTTTATAAAACAAGTGGTGCTGGCATACCCAGACTTCGACAAACCCTTTATACTCCAAACTGATAGCAGTGCATTGGACTGAGCATTACCCTATCCCAAGTTCAGCAGGATAGTTAGGTAGTGGTCCTGTACTTAATAAGCAGGTTGTTGAAAGGACCTGAACCTAATTACACAGTTACAGAAAAAGAAGCCCTTGCAATCATATGGACATTTGAAAAATTTTACCCTATGCTACTACAATCCAAAATGATAGTAATCATGGACCACAAGAGTCTTCAATTTTTAAATCAGAGCAATCTCACTAATAGCCAACTAGTTCAGTAGAGTTTGTTTCTCCAAGAGTTTAATTATATGGTGAAACAAAAAGGAGCTGAAAATATGGTGGCTAACATCCTCAGTTGTCATCCCATTCAAACTCAACAGCAACAACACCTGAGAATACATGATGAGCATAGCATCAGATAAGGACAAAGGTACAGAGGAACATCTAGATCAAATGTTAAAGAGACAGCATGAAAATAAGGACCTAAATTGGATCATAAGACTGTATACTCAGTCTCCTCAGAAAGATAACATACCCTAGATAAGAAGTGTCAATACAAGATAGAGAAAGGCATTTTATAATACCAAATTCAAGAACATCGATGAATGGAGAGTGATGGTACCGCCATCCATTCAGGGCCTCCTCACTGATTACATTCACTGATTATATGAACATTATGGAACCCACAAAACCATATATTGCCTCAAGCACTGGTTCTATTGGCCTGTAGGACATAATAAAGATATTGAACAAATGTGAAATATGACAGCATGCAAAAACACTGAATAGAGCATACACATCTCCAATGAAATCAATCATCAATAACACCTTGCCGGAAATAATGGCCATTGATTTTATAGCCCTCTGCTACCCTTCAATAGAAAAAAATATCTACTCATTGTATATGACCTTTTCTCCAAATTTGTGGCAGCCTACCCCTAGCAAGAACTACAACACATGAAACTATAAAGGTTCTAGAGTCCTCACATTTTAACACAGTTGAAAAACCAGAGATGATCCTGACAGGTTATGGACTCTTTTTGTATTGGACAGATGGAACAAATGGGTTACTAAGTTGAGAATTAAACATGTACTTATGTCCATCCATAACCCCCAAAAAAATTTCTGGGAAAGAGTCATGTGGGAGTTGGGAAGGCTGTTTTGAATGTACTTACCAACAAACCATAAGGAATGGGTAAAAGAGCTACCTCATGTACTAAATTATATAAACTGGTCTGTACACAAATCCACAGGATTCCTTCCAACTGGTCTGTATATGAATCCACATGGATATCCTCCAACATAGCTACATTTTGGAAAACTTGTACCAAAACTCTTCAAGGCAAATTTTCCAGGGGGTAGAGACAAAGCAATTGATATGGAATTAGATAATTAAAAGGCCAAGCCTGGATGCACCATATGAGTCTCAGAAAAAATAAAAGGAAAAACAGCAGGCAAAACTACAAGTTTAAGGTAAGTAATAGAGTGATAGTCAGAATGCTTTATGCAAGCATTCCAGAAAATATCCAGTGTAAAAAAAATTTTTAACCTTTATGAAGGCCCTTTTGAAATTGTGGAGTGCAATGGGGATAATGCTTTCTGGATTAAAACACAACAGGGAATAAAAGGGCACAAACAATGCTTGTGCATGAAAATCCATATCATAGCACCCAGAGAGTTCTAAAAAATCATCTCACATGTATAGTTCATAATATCTGTATAAATAAAAACTTAAGACTTTAAAAGTTCATACCCATTTAAAAGTCTCATTGAAGAGGGGGGGATATTGTAACAGTCATTATCAAATATCCATGCACAATGTCTGCTGTAAAGAACATTACAACAAATACACATGTAAATTTATATATATTAAGCACAGCAAATATATAAATGTGCTATATTAATAATGGAAGTTGGGTTTAAGTATTAGAATACCCACACAGACATTAATCTAAAGCAAACATTCAATTGACACAGAAAAATGTAAACAAAAAATACACATATAATAAACTCATGCATTTTTTTTTGTTATTTATTTATTTTATTTTTATTTTTTTTTATATATTTTCAGTATATGTCTGTTTATGTATTTTGCTTTTCTCTGAAAAAAATTCAAATAGAGAAAAGGAAACTTTATTGAACAAATGGATCACATGTTAGAACACATTAGTAAAATAAATAATTAAAGTAATTGTTCCAACATACTTGTATATATATATTTTATTTTTTTTAATTATTATATGCTATTTTAGAAACTGAAATTTAATTTAATCAAAAATTAAATGTTAATTGCTTTGGCAAAAAATCTGACTAAAATGCAAAAATGTTTGATAATAAATGGTGTAATTAAAATATTATTTTATTTTACAAAGTAGAAATTCTTTTGAATTGATATCTGTAATGAAGTCATCTTAGTATTCAAGATGGAAATTGAACATTATATCAAACCCTGATATGTAGAATTTAATCAGAAAAATAGAAAGGAATAATTATAAATCTGAATGATAAGCTAAATTATAAGGGTTGGCTGATTCATACTTCTCAGGGGAGTGCCTAATTAGTTCTGGTAAGGAGTGGGGCTGATAGGTGTGTTGTGGGATTCAGTTCATTCTTTTTACAGCAGCCATTCTGGCCAAGTCATTTGCTACTTTGGCTCTGGAATTCTGCAATCATCCAACCACCTAAAGATTCATATACTGACTAGACTATTACTGATATTTCTTAAGAAAAATGCATTATACAGTTCTTTTTTTAAGAACTCTTACTTTTTGTGGATTCGCCATTCAAGACAGCAGATGAAAAAATTTAATAACAATCATAATTATTATAATACACAAAAAACTATGAAGCAATCTACTAGAGGTTCCAGTAGGTAGACAAACCAGCCAGTGCCCCTGCCCTCACTTTGTTTAAATTGCCAAGATGTGATCATGCCATTTCCAGCCAGCCACAGTGATGATAAAAACGATCTTGCCTATGCCTGAATGAGATG